>JANAVB010042018.1:3748619-3834626 GCA_029216955.1 Iris pallida | reverse complement strand
CTAATTGTGATTGAGTATCTTCAAGATATATCCTATTCCTACTGCAGGCTGTAGTGGTACTCAAGTTCGAATACCACTACATAAACTCCACCTGCATGGGCCACCACTAAAAACGTGTCACGATCCGCACCCACCGTGAGGGTACGAGTACGTAACAACGCCCAGCCTACGCCGCAGTGTCGGCGGTAGAACGCTGTCCTAGGTCTCAACGCATATAACAGTATAAGACTAAACAGTTTATACTCCCCGAATGGGGGTGACATAGCAGATACAGTCTCAATCACATCTAAGGTAGAGCATGATAAAGATAGATAAAACATGAAATCCAAAAGAGATACAGGAGATAGAAGTCTAAGTGTCTATGATACATAAACCCATAAATACATCTCAAAACTCAATACAGTATTCCACAAAGTAAAATACAACTCCAGACAAAATAAAATAACTACCTAAACAACCTCTAATGTGTCTCCTCTAGACTAGCAGACACCTCCAGGCTATCTGTAAAATTTATCAACAGGTCCAGTCAGGACGGGAGCGAGCACAAAACATCTCACGCAGTTCATATCGAGTTAGAAAATATAAAGCATGCAATAGAGTAAAGTACATGAAACACTGAAAGAAGAATGTATAGAAAATAGTAGAGATTTAATAACAAGAAATATCTAAATATGATAAGTAAGAACTGTAAGGAACATGTGATTTAGAGTACAATCTGGTTATGTAAACGGGCTAGGAAAATGCAATGGTAACTCCATTGTACGTGGGTATACAATAGACATATACAATAGTTATACAATATTGTACAATAGAATTTGAGTACATAACCAATTCTACTCCCCCTCCCCAATCAATACACAAGGATCTACTCCAGTTACGTTATCTTATACAATAGTGTACAATATTATACAATGGATGTACAATGTTATACAATAGTGTACAATGGTCTATCCCTGGGGCTCATGTGATAATGAGAGTACAATATGCACAATGAGTATACAAGGATATGGGTATTCAATAAATACAATATGGAAGTAAAACGCACGTCATAATATGTATTTAGTGAATACAAGGAGATAACATCTCAAAAGAAGATCCATATAGTACCAATCCGTGATAACAGTCGTGTCAGCATCAAGTACAGTAATCTAGAACAATAATGTAAATCCATACAAGTATGAAACGGTCAGAGAATGTACTCGCCTGATGTTTGAATGTCCAAAGTAAATATACTGTCCGAGGAGAGGTGTCTGGCTCCTAATTAGAACAGCACAAGTCACAACATGTCCAGAAGGGTAATATAAAGCACTACAATACATTCTACATGAATCTAGGTCAAACTAGGCCAAAGTCAACCCTTGGTCAACTCTGGTCAACTGCACTAGTCAAACTAGGTCAAACTAGGTCATGTCCTAACCCAGTAAGTCTTACTAGGCCTAACCAAGACTATCCTAGCAAGCACACATCAATACAAGGCTATACAAGCCAACATACACCCAACTCTATATAGCATGCAATTATTCAATACTCAAATAGGCAAGAATTCACATTGGATATACACTAGGTAATCTATTACTTTAAGCTATATATGTCTACACATATATAAACATGCATATATTAGTATTCAACATTAGGTCTATAATCATGACATTTCAAATGGTTATATAAACTTATATATTACAACACAATATGCTAACATATATATAATATACATACATAGCTAAGTTAACTATATTCATAAATACTTATTTAAGAGGCTATGTGTGTGTATGTGAACATGACAAAGGGGCAAGTGAGGGTTAAATGGGCATACATAGTGTATACATATTAAAGAGTGTCAAAGTGTAAGTGAAAAATGTGTCAAGTGTGATAGTGTCAACATAGTGTAAGGAGGTACATGAGGTAATATAGGATTTGTGTTAACATAGAGCATTACATCTTATTAACTTGTATATTACATACATTACATCTATTATTATATTACATTCATGCTTGCATTCATTCATCATTCATTTATTCTCTTGCACTACTATATGCACCATACATTACATACTATGGAACCTACATATTCATTACAAGCCATACTTGTACATGCTTACATTAGATAGGATACTTACACCTCATACATCATTTATTTAACCATTTACTCATGCTTGCATTCTCTATTTAGTTACATAATGTATATACATTAACAAGGGTTAAAATCAAATAGAACATTATATTACACACAAGGGTGCACAAAATGCATATGCCAAATAGTAACTCCTAATAATAATGAATACTGTACCATCTCAGCATGAATTAAACTCTATGATTAAAGTATGTTATAGATCTATGTGTTAGCTTTCCGAAACTTTAAACGGATCGCGTTTTCGTTTTCGGAAACTCCTGGAATCGCGAAAACACCGAGAACGCGTTTGTTTTTCGTACAGCTGACACTCAAATAATTCTTCAGAAATTTATAGAAAGAATTAGGTCTATTAATACATGTTTTTGGAAAGCTAACTTCAATACGCTTCTTTTAAAAAAACGGGAGATTAAACCGAGCTTTGAGCTAGAAGTTATGACATTTCGAAGTTAAGGTTGAAATTAAAAACGTGGATAAAAATCATGACGGATTTAGATAGTTTGAGCCAAAAGAATACACAATATATATCCTAATTATCCACAACAATAATAGCAATAATAATATGAGGAACCACACTCACAAACTTGATTATATAATCATCATGAACCATTTATTACATATATAAATATAGATACACTCTTATTACAATATATATATATATATATATATATATATATATATATATATATATATATATATATATATATATATATATATATATATATATATATATATATATATAAATCTATATATGTAACATGAACACATCCACAACACAAAGGACACTCCTATGACCTCCAAATGGACACAAAATAGACACAAATGGAGATACAACCATGGGGGTCATTCCTATGGGTTCAAAATAGACCTATATGCATGAGGAAATGAAAAGGAGAAGGGATTTATACCTCCCGGTAGATCGAATCGAAGAAAAACCTTCCCGGAGCGACACCGACACGTAGAGATTCCAAAAGGACACGAACGAGCTCCGAATCCTCCCAAACTTGGGTAGCTTACTCCTTGACTAGAATGGAGAAGGAAAGAAGAAGATTTGGTGGTGAAATGGAAGGATTTGGTGGAGAAATTGCTAGGGATTGCTCTCTAGAAATTTGGGGAAGAACAAAAGAGAGAAAAATAGATGGATAATGACAAATGGGAGGCTCAACCCTATCATTATTGTGGCTGGCCATAAAGGTGGTTTTGTCCTATTAGGAAAAGTCCAAAAGCCTCTACTAACCTATTCTATGAGTATTAGGAAAGGGCTAATTGGTTGGGGCTAAATTAGTCATTCTAAAGTCTCTAATCACACTAACCTTATCCATAATAATTAGTCTAACCTCTAACTAAAATATTTCTATCATGTGGACTAAAATTAATATCATGTGGGCCATGCCTAACTAGTGTGTGGGTCCCACTAGAGTCAAACTACCCTGGGTCCCCGTTTCAAGTCGGATTGAGTTGAAATTCGAACCCGACTCAAATAACCCCAAAACAATATTATAAATAATAAAATAATATCAAAATAATTCAAAGAGGTCAAATGCAAAAATATCTTTAGGCCAAAAATGACATTAAAATATCATAATCACATGGTTAGGCTCTAGGTCAAACAATCTCTAGGATTTCACTAGCAAAACGTCAAAACCACAAGTCATTGATTTAAATAATTTTAAAATAATTTAAAATCACCTAAAATCATATCATGAATTAAATATCATTATTAAAATAATTATAAACACGAATTTTCAAAATTATCCTCAATCAAAAAATTAAAATAAAATGAAAAAAAATCAACCCAAAATTTAGGGTGCTCACAGGAGTGAATTAGGATAGATTAAATATAGTCGGACTCATAAAAAATTAACAAAAAAAATTATACATGAAAAAATAAATCAAAAAACTTTTTGGGTGGGCTCCAGCCCACCCCAGCCCTACACATAGTTCCGCCCATGCTTATGATGGGGGTAAATGTTAATCTACCAATCTTGATTTCACTAGAGCGTGTATGTTGTCACGGACTTAGTATTTTGTCTACACTTCGATCTATGCGACGTACTATCTTTTTTCTCGAAGATTCATGCAAGTCTTTCCGAACTCGCTTAGCTAGATCGCTAAGACGATATTGAGAAACTTGTAGAGCAAAAGAGAGAGAGAGAGGGATTGGAAGCTTGAAAACTTCATTATATTATACAGAGATTACAACTTTTGATGGTGAGGAACAAATGAGGCCTCCCACTTATTTATATTGTCTGTAGGGCTTACAAAAAACTTCTGAAACTAGCAAATTTCATGGATTATTTTAGGAATATTTTCGGACCTAGATATTTTCAAAGAAACTTCTAACATCTAGAAAGATCATGAGTCTTCATGAAAATTCCACTATCTTCGAGAGGATTCTACCATCTTTTAGAAAGATCATGGGTCTTCTAGAGAATTTTACCATCTTCTAGAGAATTTCGAAAGCTTCCAACATAATCTTGATCCGTAAAAAGTTAACAAATCCGTCTCGATGGAACGCAAACTTTTGTGCATGACACTGTAGTCTTGTGTCGTATCACTCTGATTAGTCTGCATGCATGCATACATGTCGTGCTCGTGATCGTTGTGATCGATCGTGCATGTTTCATTTCGTTTTAATTCCTTCCTCGTAATGTTCACTGTTGTATGTGTTGTACTAGCTTGTGCTGCTGCTGCAGTGACACGTACCCATGCATGCTTTGTGAACCTTGTCTTGTGGTCTTCTTCCCTGTTGTTATGGTGTTTCAAGCAATGTTTTAATAACTGGACCCGATATTTTTTTTATAGGTCGGACCAGAATTCAACAGGATTCAACTAGAATTCAAATATACTTGGGTTAATTTGGCTCAAATAGGTAAGATACTATATTTATTTTTATTTGGTTTGGCTCTCGGTTTATGTTGGTTTGATTCTAAGTATGTTGGTTTGATTTAATTTTAAAATTATAAGGTCTATCAAAACCAAACCAAGAATCAAACTGTCCAAATTTTATATGATAATTTTTTTGAATTTTTTTAAAAAGAAAACCAAAATTGTCCGGTTCAATTGTGAACCGGTTCACCGGTTGAACCCGATTTTGAAAAAAAAAAACTAAAATTTCTTTTCAAAGACTCGATTTTGGTCGGACCGGACCAATTTTTTTTCATAAACTAGTTAGACCCAGTCCAAGTGCCGGTCCGATCAGGTTCTTACAACACTGGTTTCAAGAATAAGAACAACAATCAGATTCTGCATGATGATCACCTAGACTACTTTTACTGCTAATGTGAGAACCATGTGACATATCACCTTGTAGCATAGCCATTCAATATAATGATTCAGAATCCAAATTTGGGGTAGAGAAACCTTACATATAAACAAAAATAAAAAACTAGTAAGTAGGTCAGGATGGCCGAGTGGTCTAAGGCGCCAGACTCAAGTTCTGGTCCTCCAACGAGGGCGTGGGTTCAAATCCCACTTCTGACAAAATATGTTTATTTATTTTTTTTTTTTTTGATAAAGATAAAAAAAAAAAAAAAAAAAGAGAAAAGAACACCTCTTGTTCTATCTGTGACACCGATCGCTAGAACAAACAAATCCCACTTCTGACAAAATATTTTTTTTATTTTTTATTTTTTTTCTTAAAGAAAAAAAGAAAGAAAGAAAAAAAAAAAAAAAAAAACTCCTCTTGTTCCATAGCAGAGGTGAAAATCAGACTTATATCATAAATACCAACTTCTCTATCTCTATCTGTGACACCGATCGCTAGACCAAACGATCCTGGATATGTTAACACGAATCTCAATTCTTAGGAAGGACAAATTATTGAGCAATTCAAATATTAAATTTATTATCAAAACATAACTTTTATTTTCTAGCTACCTATTTATAACAAAAGACTAACTTAAAGTACTAATTACTCGTCTAATATTGTGGATGGAGGGTCTGCCAAAAGTTGCAGTCGAGAAAGCACGCATCAGAACCGTGGAACTGGGACTAAGCAAGGGCAACAAAAGTCAGCTCTCACCACACAAATCAATCCTACATTCCAAATCTGGAATCAAATCAAACCCCCTCAAAAGTTATAAATAATAAACGCTCTCATCTAGAATGCAAAGGTATTCGTTACCCTCAGGCCTCGTTTGGTTCACGGATTTAAGGAACCAGGAAAAAAAAATTGTTCTTTTTCTTTGTTTGGTAGCCACAAACTTGGAAATCAATTTTCTGACAAAAGAAAAAATGGGAGGGAATATGGTTCCATTCATGACCCATAAGATTGATTTTTTCTCCTCTTTTTCCAACATTTATTACAAAAAATTATAACAAAACTAAACATATGTTATTGCTTATTTTACTATTAACTCATCGTATATTGGGTCCCTTTGGATTTTCTTAATGTCATTTTTATTTTAAAAGGTAAGAATGTTATTGGAACATTAATATATTTTTGCTTTCCTTTCATGCACCAACCAAACACTGGAAAAAAAATCAAATAGTCTTTCCTAGGTGATTTCTTTGTTTTACCAAACAACGGAAAGAAAATGCGACAGGAATTTTAGTTTTCCATTTCTATGGAAAGTACAAGGGAATCAATTTCCCTTCCGTGAACCAAACGAGGCCTCAGTCTCACGATCATCTGAAGTCTTTAAACCGTAAGTACTCCCCAAGTATTATCTGTATTCTTGAACCTAAAACTTTTGTAGATAATCTCGCTGCATTAGCTAGAGATCTTAATATGCCTCATTATTTCCATGGGGGGGGTGATATTAACAAATAACAAATACATATGGATCATGTGGAACTCTACTGTTGATATCTCGATATTAGTGACTACTAAACAGGTTATTAGTTGCAATGTTGAAGGCATGAACCTTTTATAAATTTGCACTGTCCGTGGTTTGTGCGAGTTGTCAGACTCAGAAACGGCGAAAACTTTGGAAGGAAGCATTTGTCTTTGCTTCCTCTAACTCCCTCCCGTGGCTACTTGCGGGGGACTTGAACGTGGCTGTTGCTGCTTCAGAAAATACTTGGGCTGAGAGGTATCTATGGAGGAGTTTAATAGCTTTATAGCCTCGTTTGGTTCACGGAAAGGAAATAAATTTTCTTGTATTTTTCATGAGAATAAAAAATAAAATTTTTGTCACATTTTTTTCTATTGTTTGGTAAAACAAGGAAACCACCTGGACTAGGAAAGACCATTTGATTTTTTTTACAGTGTTTGGTTGGTGCAGGAAAGAAAAGCAAAAATATAGCAATGTTCTAATAATATCCTTATCTTTTAAAATAAAAATAACATTATGAAAAATAACATTAATGATAAAATAAGCAATGACACATAGTTATTTTTGTCATAATTTTTGTAATAAATGTTGGAAAAGAATGAGGAAAAATCAATTCTATGGATCCTGAATGGAATCATATTTTCTTTAATTTTTTTTCTTGTCAAGAAATTGATTCTCAAATTTGTGTCTACCAAACAAAGGAAAGAAATAACTTTCGCAAACGAGGCCTATCAGTTGAGCGGGTCCCGTTGATGCTGGTTTGATTGCTTCTGCCTTTACTTGGTGCAATGGATTGTTGAATAACCAAAACACGTAGAGCGGCTTGACCGAGCTTTATATGAGACTAACTTCATGTTAAATATGCCGACTATATCGGTTCAGCATGTGCCACGCCTTCATTCAGACCACTCCCCTTATTTATTTCTTAGATTGACAACAATGCTTCTCCTAAGCCTTTTCGATTCCAAGGTATGTGGACTTCTCATGATAACTTTAGACTTTGTAGCTGCTAATTAGAATGCTGAATGTGAGGGACAACCCCTTAAGTGGCATTTGGTACGCAGAATACTATATACCCAGAATTTCTATATTTTCGGAAATCAAATTTCAAAGAATTAAATTTTTTGAAAAATTACATTTCCATGTTTGGTGACAATATAGATATTCCCGAAAAAAATAAAAATAATAATAACGAAAAAATAAGAACAAGTATAAAAAAACCGGTAAAAACGACAAAAAATTGCTAAAAACGAAAAAAAATGGTAAAATCGACAAAAAATCGGTAAAAACGACAAAATAATAAAAAACGACAAGAGATAAAAGAAAAGTACAAAAAATTGGTTAAAACGACAAAATGACCAAAAAGCGACAAAAATGTATAAACGATAAAAATAAAAAAAAATGGTAAAAACGACAAAAATAACCAAAACACGACAAAAACGACATAAAATCGGTAAAAACGATAAAAAAACTAAAATGCGGCAAAAACGACAAAAAACGACAAAAAAATCGGTTAAAAACGACAAAAAAATGGGTTAAAACAACAAAAAATCGTTTAAAAAGACAAAAAAAAACCAAAAAAACGACAAAAAACGAAAAATAATCGATAAAAACGACCAAAAAGGACAAAAAATCGGTTAAAACGACAAAAAATAATCAAAAAAGACAAAAAAATCGGTAAAAGCGACAAAATGACAAAAAACGACATAAAATCAGTAAAAATGACCAAAAAGCGACAAAAACGACAAAAAAAGACAAAATCGGTAAAAACAACAAAAAAAAACTAAAAAACGACAAAAAATCGCTTAAAACGACAAAAATTGACAAAAAAGTAACAAAAAGGACAAATTGGATAAAAAACGACAAAATAATCAAAAAGTGACAAAAAAGACAAAAAGGGTAAAAACGACAAAAAATCGCTTAAAACGACAAAAAATTGGTAAAAACGACAAAAAATGACAAAAAAGCGATAAAAAGACAAAAAAGAAAAAAATTGTTCAAAACTAATCAAAATTGATCAAAAAAGAAGAAAAAAAATTAGACAATTTTTTATTGCCCGGACAAAAAAATTACCCGTATATTCTCAAGGGATATAATTTTCTTGTTTTGTGGGTAAACTATTTACCCAAGTATTTATAATTTCCGAAATTTTGGTAATAGATTTCCATCTTAAATTTTTTCAAAAAAAAAAAAAAAAAAAAATCGCGTACCAATTAATGTTCTTCATTATAAACTCAAACGATTGAGGATTGCCCTTCGTAAGTGGAATTTGGTTTTTTTTTTTGTTTTTTTGGAGATGTCTGCTTTAAGAAGTCAGATTTCCAACGTAATATTGATGATCTGGAGGCCTCACTTCAAATGGATTGGAATAGTAATACTCGTAAGGAGCTTGAAGAAACTTTGCAGCAGTTGGAGGCTGTCATTGGTCATGAAGAAATATTATTGCAAGATCAGACCCGTATAAATTGGATCAAAGATGGGACTGGCATTAATTTTGATGATTTCAAGTTACACTGATGAATTATTAAGTTTTGAGTAAATTAATTTTAGAAATTAATTAATGTTGGTTAACTATATATAAAAGATTTGATTTTAGGTTAACAAGGATCTTGGATTATCATAGTTGTTATGCAAAATTTCCAATTCAATTTACTCAAAACTCAATAATTCATCAGTGTAACTTGAAATCATCAAAATTATTGTCGCTATGGCATCATCAATACTCAACTTCATCATTAAAACATGAATTTTAGACAAAAAACTCGAGTTTATTACTTGCAGATCCTTCAACGGAAGTTGATAGTCGTTTCCAGTGAGTAATTGTTATTGTCTTAGCTGTAGTTCAGACAAATTCAATGTCTGTAAAATCCCAATTTCTAATTTCAAATCCTTAAGTAGATTTCAAAATTTTGGACAGAAGAAGAGAACTTGAAGGAAAAAGATTGAAGAAAAATAGAAGTTTGGAATTCAATTATAAGCAAAATAAAAAAAGAAAGAGAAAAATAAAATTAATAATTTTCAAGAACACTTACTATTGATCATTAATTCGACACTAGAATTGGAAAAGAAGAAGTTATTCTTTTTTGAAATCGGAAGGGACAAGCTTTCACGACTGAAAAAATAGTTGTCGATTTTTTTTCTTTTACCAACTTTTTTATTATGTATTAATACTGTATATTTATTACTAACTCTTATAATTATTTGGTGCCTCGGACCCCCGGGTCGTCCCCTTTTTTGAGTTGTCTGACGTTGTGTTGGACGCGTGCGAAAGCGTTTGCCAACCCACCTGACCAAAACCAACTCCCGTTTAACGGACACCAAGCACAAGATGAAGACAAGTATATGGCAGTGACATACGTCACCTGGACAAATCTCAACCTTTAATAACTCAGATAAAATTACAAGATTGACAGAACTTACGTTGAACCCTTTGCCCTAATAGGTTCAACCTCCTCACCACTCTCAAGAAGGAAAACATAAGATTACAATTAAGATCACTCACCAACCCGTAGCAATCTCCCTAACCGAAGTTGACGACTCATTGATTAGATCTTCTTCTTCCTTCTGTCTTGGATGGCGAAGTCCTAAGAGTAAAGTACGAACTTTCTCTTAGATTTCCTTATAGACAAGCACCCCGAATCTTCACTTTTGTGCTTTGTGCTTAGTCTTTGTGCCTCCACCCTCACCCCCATATATATAGGATGAGAAAATCATATTTTAGGCCATAATATGATTTCTTAATTAGGAAGCACTCAAATAAGAATCCTATTACACCTAAAATAGCCCATCAATTATCATATTTTAGATCATAATAGGATTTTCTAAAACAAGAATCTTATTATATCTAAAATAGCACAACACTAATTATGGACATCCAAATCTAATCAAATCAAATATTTAATAAGATTTGGATTCCACAAGTATGTTGTTACAAAATTCAGACTGGACTCCAACAATCTCTCTCTCCAGTCTGATGAGAGGGTATTGACCCCACGGGCCCTCAATTGGACTCCATGCCTTTCGTCCCACGACAGAATTCCTGCTCCCACAAGCCACTGATCTCCGATCCCCCGAGTTACTTTGTATCTTCCTTTGTCTCCAACTCCTCGACCGTCACGTCAACGCTAGCTGCCATGCGTAGCACCTCCTATACCACTGGGATCCTGTCGATATCAATAACACGACCAAGATCGAAGTCCCTGACGATCAGCCTTACCGTAAGTCCTGGCTGCCTGTCCCCGACTTCCGTCTTCCATCGGAAAGTGTTAACGTTCTGACGAGCTTCTTCACCCTTGGCTGGCCCAACCAAGCAGACGGTGCGATTCTCATAAGATTCGAACTCCTAAACTTGTCCACCTTCGTGTCCGAACTTGAAGTTCTTCTATACACATGCGTCCTCGAGCAGAACATCACGCACTTGCATGCCGTCGATGACCCACTGCTCTCCTTTAAATATGTGAATGATGATGCTCTTATCTCAGATTGAGTTTGCTGCAAAACTTGTTCTCCTTCCTGGCTTCGAACTGCTGAAACCGATGTCGTTCCGTAAAGATTTGGCAAACCACCTTTCGCCAAATCTGGATCCATAGAGCAGCCCCCACCTGGAGACCGACCAGCTATTATGGGACCAACAGACTGACCCTCAATGTTTGATTAATCACCATTCGTCGCTTTGTCCCGACGAACCGAATCCTCCATAACCCTCAAAGCATCTAGAAGCCCCTCCTCAGCAAGTTCTCGACGATCCACCTCCTGTCGAACACCCCTCAAGCCTCCATCCGGAGTCTATGGCCTGCGTGTACAGCTCAGGGGCTTGAGTCTGTACATGTCACAACACAAATCTTCTCGAGCCAGCTCTTGGGAACCCTTCATAAGCATCCAATCTTTGCTCCCAAACAACTGCGACAACCATCATCTGCCAGCCTCCCTACCGAAACCAAGTTGTAGCGCAAACTCGGTACATATCGCACAACCTCGAGGACGAGTTTCTTACCAAACTCCATCGTCAAGTGCACATCACCGATGCCTACAACTGCAGCCATCCCCTTGTCGCCTATCTTCACACGTCTAAACCTGCCGCCGCAATATGACATAAAGATCCTCCTATGTAGAATGGCGTGATACGATTCCCCCGTGTCCATGATCCAATCGCCATCATGACACATGTCACAAGGTTCCTCTGTGTCGATCGCTGCGATGATGATATCTTCCATTGTTGTGAGATCCTCCTGATCATCATTGCCTTTGGCCTTCTCATCTTTGAGCTTCATGCAGTTCCTCTTGATATGACCCATTTCGCCACAGTAATAGGAACCCTCCTTGCCGTCCACAAATACAAGATCCCGAGAACTCCCTGTCACGTCCCAGAACCAGAATACTGGAGAGCGAGTGTAATGCATGTGGTTCGTATTACGTATTTTTGGAATACGTGTACGTATTTTATCTTGTATTGTATGATTCCTTGCTTAGCCTCCTTCTTGGCTTGGTTTATTTCTTAGTTTGGGTTCGGCTAGGCTTGGTTTTGCCTTGGTTCATTATGAACCAAGGGTGAACCCCTACCTACCACCACCTTTAGTATTTATTACCCATTCTTCCTTCTCTCTCTTCATTACTCTTCTTCTTTCCTCCATTAACTTCTTCACCTACCAGAGAGAGGGAGAGAGGGGTCTAGGCAAGTGCAACTTGCTTCATGGAGGAACTCCAATTTTATTGCTTCATTCTCTTCCTTATAGCATTTTAACTTACTTTAGTACTTGGCATTTTTACTTTCCATGGCCTGATTCTTGTAGATCTAAGTTTATCTCATTTTTAGATTTCTTGGGTTTTGATCTACTTAATCTTGTTATTGTCAAGTTTTAATGGTTCCATGTTGTAGAGCATTTCATTCTGCCTCGTTTTGACCTATGGAAGTTCAGATTTGGACTCCGGATGAAGGTTTTATGCAGCTTGGAAGCCATGGCTTCATGGTGTACTTCTTCTCGAAAATTTGGAGAAGAAGCACAGTCCCGAGCCGCATGGTAGCACTTGACCACATGAACATTCATGCGGCAAGTCAGTTCCAACCGCATGCACTATTGCCTGGATTTGATCGCATGACAAGTTCATGCGGCAAGTATTCCTATTCAACCGCATGAACCCGAGTCCATTCCAGCCACATGAGAGCCCTTCCCCCGTGAGCCGTATGGCGTTGTTCTCCTTATAACCGCATAGCGCCAATCTTCCTAGCCGCATGGAATGTTCTGGCTGAGCCGCATACGCCCCTCCCTTACCGCTCGCCGCATATGACTGATACCCTTCAACCGCATAAGCCTTTTTCCTTTTAGCCGCATGCGCCTGACCCTATTCAGCCGCATGGACTGTTCTCTTCCCAGCCGCATGAGCTGCTCTTGTTCCGAGCCGCATGGGCTCTTAATTCCCCCGACCCGCATGGACTTGCTTCCCGTCAGCCGCATGAACCCGACTCCCTCCGCTGGCCGCATGAGACCCAACTTCTTGGGACCGCATGCGCCCTTGCCTATCTAGCCGCATGCCCCCGCCCTTGTCCAGTTGTATGTGCTCTCCTTATTGGCCGCATGAGTTCTAGTAATCATGAGCCGTAGAGCTCCTTCCTGTGCCTTGCCCTGCTATTTAATTATTTTTATTATTATTATTATTTAGATCTTTACTGATAACTTGTGCCTTGTAACCTCAGCATCACTTGGGTCTCCTGATTGAATGCTTGCACTATGATGCCCTGCACATATACCCTGAACACGACAGTGACCCGTAGTGGTGCACTCCTGACAAGTAAACATGACATGACCTGGTATAATGGGGAGATAAGAGGCAGTTCTTTACCCGATGTTCAGCGGATCCACATGCCAAACATTGTCTCAATCTCTTGCGGCAACTAACGGCCTGATGACCAGGCCTCTTGCAGTAGTCACAAGCCAATAGCCTCTTACGACAAGACTGCCGGAAAGTAGAGTACTTGATAGGGCCCAAATATCTTCTAGATTCAGGGGTATCCCTCCTAGGACGAGGTTCCGCTCCAACTTGATTGGAGATAGCTAAGGCTATATCATTGACGTTCTTCATGACTTCTCTCGTGATATCCATCTGTTCCTGCTGGGCTTCAGTTTGAGCCTTCTGGGACTCCAGGATTTCTTGAAGTAGGGCAACCATTTGGGAGGTGTTCGCTGGTACTGGTGGAGCATCAGGAATGGGTACTTCCTCAAGAAAATATATCTCAGTTTGAGAAGAGGTAGGATCCGCCGGTGTTGTAGAAACTTTACTGGATGAATTATGGGGACGGTCAATCAGCTGCGAGGGAATAAACCCTGGACTTGGTTGAGGAGATGGGGTATGATCCGGAGATAACACCTCATCGCCAGCAGGATTGGTCTTGTCAATGGTCATTCTCTGGAAGGTTTAGGATACACACATAAGCAAGGTAGCCTACCAGTCTATAATCAAACAAAAATATTTATTCATATATAATTCGGACCTATGTTGTGACAAATCAATGTTCTAGTGTTCTAATTGTTTCTAGGTATGTTTTCGTAAGTTGTTGTTGGTAGACCTGCATGGGCCGCCACTAAAAACATGTCACGACCCGATCCCAAATAATTGGGTCGAACCGGATCATGCCCAGCCTGTACCGTTGTTGAGACGGCGGTAGTAAGCTGTTCCATTAGCAGGTAACCACAACAACATCTATATTTGTCACAACTCAATCTTCGGGAATTCAAAACTTTATTAAACATTGAAATAAATACAACTGGAATTAAAAGAACTGAATTCAAATAACAGAATTTTCTTCAAAGAGATTACAAAACTGGAAAAGAAAATCTAGCTAAGCATTCGGCACATCGGCCTCAGGTCCTGCGTCCTCAATGGAAACTCTGGCAGCACCACGGGGTACAGAACCGGGTCATATTAGCTGTTGTATAGTATAACAGCTCAGCATCCTCAATGTTCCCTAAAAATGTTATCTCCAGTCAGGAGGGAGAAAAGTATAATTTATGCTAATTTGACAATTAAAATAATAATAGAATTATGCACTTTTAAACAATTTGAAGTAAACAGTTTTCTAGCAGTAAAACAGTGTGATTTGAATAGGCAATGAATATGACCGGCTTGGGTTGTACAGTTGTATCCTATTGATACGATTTGGCTTATTCCCGTGTGTAAGAGGGGTAAGCTAATACTGGCCTAAGTTATTGTTTTGGATGTGGTCATAATCATTACACTACTCCCCAGTCTCCAAACAGTTACAGTAGTTACAGTCAGTGCTCTCAGAGAGAGTTTCGTGTTGCATCGTGGTTTAAACTTGCATTAAAATGATTACTAAATAATTGTAAACTAACACAAAATGTACTTGCCTCAAAATGGACTGGACTGGAAAGGTTGAAGACTTCAATATGGGAATTAGGATCGTCCTCGAATTCCTACATTCGAGAAATTGACTCAGAATCCAGGGTTACCAATCTAACTACGCTAGTTGAAATCTCTAATTGTGTCCTAATCAATTTTAATTCCTTATTAACAAAACACGAACAAAAACACGATTATTGGTGCGTTGAATTAATAACGAGGGAAAGATCGTTTAAACTTTGTATTTTGGAAAACTCGTTGTTACCAAGTTAATTTGATTAAAATTTTGTATTTTCGTAATTATAAATAAAAACTACATTTCTTATTTTAATGAGAAATACATGATCGTTGTTTAATTATTAAAACTTGTAAATTTTAATGTGAAAAAGCTTAATTAATTTTTTATATGAAAAAAAATATCTATTTCGATTTACGCGTACGCTACAAGAACTCGCAAAACCAGCAACAACAGAAAATCCTATATTACCAAAATACAAGTTACAGAGCCAACAACCAGCTGGGCTTATGCCCATTACAATTTATTTACATAAATTGAAATAAGACAAAAACGGTCGTTAGTTCTAAACTTCCTATAATTTAAATATGAATAAAATAAATAATAAAAATAAATTAAATAATAACGAGTCTCAGATATGGTCCAATCGTCAACTAGGCTAATGCCTCAACGTCCGGACGAAGCCGGTTTCGTTTGCACTTAGCCGGGGCCCATTGACCGATACGGCCGTCGCCCAAAATCCAAAATATTTAATATATTTTCCAAAATCCATTTTAAAATCATTTTTTAAAAAATATAATTAAATTTACGGAAAAATCCGGCAGCATTTTCTCTATTTTTGGTCAACCCAAAAACTGGAAAATGTGTGCCAATATTTTCCTGTAAATCCCAAACCAGGGAATCCCAAAATATATATATAAAAATAACCACAAACATTCCACAGATTAATTCGGAACGACCCGAAACAAATTCGGAAGTCCGAAACTAAAACAAAACATCACAGCACAACATCGGAAGAATCCGAAACTAAAATATTTAGAAAATCATTTTCGAAAAGTTTCGGAAATAAGGAAATCCAACCAACAGAAACTTCCCGACGTTCCTCGGAAAAATCTCGGGAACGACGTTCACCCAAAAAATCGAATTTCCCAAATAAAATTCGTGGACCAACTCATCATCGACACGAGAAGGGAAGAACTACTGTGATTAATCAGGAATTATCCAAAATGACAGAATCCGAAGGGTTGCCTCGGACTCGGGACGCGCAAATCAACAGATCGGGGTTGAAATCCAGCGAAGAGCGCTGTCCAGAACAGCGGACAGCCTCGGGGTCAGCGCTGGGTCGCGGCGGTGGAGCGTCGGGGCTGGGCGCGCGCACGGGGTCGGCTGGGTCGGGGAGAACAGCGCGCGGGGCGCTGGATCGGCAGCGGAAGCTTGAGGTCGGGCCGAGAAGTCGCTGGGGGCACGGTTCGCGGGGGCACAGGGGGTCGGGGGTCCGCTGCGAAGGGGGTCGGGCGCGGAGAGCCGGGGGTCGGCCGCGCAGGGAGGCCGGGGAGGTGCGCCGGCGGGAGGCCGGGCTAGGGGGCGCCGGCGTCGGGCACGGGGCGTCGGGCGAATGGCCGACGGGAGCTCTGGGTCGGCCTCGGGAGCTCTGGGGGTGGCGGAGCTCGGGGAGCTATGGGGGTTCGGGTGTGAAGATGGAGATTTGTGAGTAAAAGGGAAATGAAGGAGTGAGGAGTGGGTTCCTGCTCCAGGGGGTTATTAAGGAGAGATGGGAGTGAAAGGAGGAGGAGTTGGAGGAGTTGTGTGGGTGAACGTGAGTTGGGGAGAAAAGTAGGGAATTGGGGAATGGGGTGCTGGTCCAACGTGGACCAGTTCTAATGGAGAAATTATTTTTTTATTTTTTTTAAAGAAAGAAAGGAACTCAAAATTTTAATTAAAAGAAGTGGGTTCCAAAACGGGTCTGGTTTTCGATAATCGGGTCCGGGCTCGGGTCAGGTCAGCAATCAAAAACCGTTGTAAATTTTGAAATTAATTTCCAAGCTCATAAATAATAATTTTAATACTAATAATAATAATAATATTACACATTTCAAAACTGGGTTTCACATAACCTGGTTATCTGAATGGTCCCATGGTTATCTTACCGTATATCCTCGTGATGTTATATTTCTCCTGTTTTACTATATTACTATTATCTTTTGTGCTAATTGCTGGTTTTAGTTCCTAAGTAAAGCTTCCTTTGTGGCACTTGATCTTTCTGGGATCTGACCCAGCTGGTTTTGTATGGCCAGATTTCGGAGTAGCTCTAGAGGATCTACCGACTTTCCAGCCCGATGGTGGCGACTAGACGTAACCAGGGCAACGAGTGGGTTTATTTTTGATCTTCTACTTTATTGTAAATATATTCTTTTGAGACGTTTAGCCGACGAGCACCTGTTTAGCTCGATTGCACTTACTTACTGTCTGCATACGGGCTGTAACATGATTGACAGATCCTAGGATTGATCATGTATGACTAAAACTCTTGCTAGTCCTAACATTTTGTAACGACTAGCTTCATGATCAGCTGAATATGTAATGTTTGGGACGCCTTACTATTATATATTTGGTGATCTTACATCTTGTAACATTTACTTACTTGCTTGTGATTGAGACACTAGGCTTGTTCATGACCTTAAGAGACTGTTGGCTTGTAGTTAAACCCTCATGTATCTAGACAGCCGTGACCGTATAGCGAGATGGAATCCATTTCATATACGTAGCTGGCTATGTCTGCCCCCGCTCTCCAGTATTCTGGTTCTGGGGCGTGACAGCGAGGGACAGACACAGCCAGCTACGTACATTGAAGTGTAACCCACCTCGATATACGGTCACAGGTGTCTAGATGTATGGGGGTTTAACTACAAGCCAACAGTCTCTTATGGTCAAGAACAAGCCTAGTGTCTCAATCTCAAGCAAGCAAGTAATTGTTACAAGATATTAGATCATCAGAAATACAAGGTAAGGCGTCCCAAATATTACATATTCAGATGATCATGAAACTAGTCATACAAAATACGAAGACTAGCAAGACTTTAAGTCATACATGATCAACCCTAGGATTTGTCAATCATGTTACAGCCCTTGGGCAAACAAAAGTAAGTTTCAACACGAGCTAACACTTGCTCGGCGGCTAAACGCCTCAAAAGAATAATTTACAAGAGAGCGGAAGAGCAAAAGAAGAAACCCACTCGTTGCCAGGGTTACTCATGGTGTTCACCATCTGGCTGGAAAGCTGGAAGATCCTCAGGTGCTACTCTGAAATCTGGCCATACAAAACCAGCTGGGTTAAAATCCAGAAGAGCAAGCGCCATAAGGGAGACTTCACTTAAGAACTAAAACCAGTATATTAGCACATGATACATAAATGATAACGAACGACATGAGTTAGAGAAAACAGGATAATAAACGATAAGATAACTAAAGGACTATTCCGGTAACCAAGTTACAACCCGTAAACCAAATAAGGATCGGGGTTGTAACCCTTCACTTGAACAGAGCTTAGTCTTCAATTATTTGTCGACAAGAGTAAAGTATAAACAATAAATGCACTGAAGTAATCATAGACTGGCACTGTCTAGACAAGACTAGACTGGACTCCATCCATCAATCACGACCAAACAATGAGTACGGCTTGATACTTTAACTAACTAAGGTTATCAAAAGCCTAATTACTACAAGATGCAATGAGATGTTCCAGCAGTCACAAATCCTGCAGACTAACCCAGTTATCCTTCCGCAGGTTGAAAGAGTTGATTAGGTGACTTTGTGGTACAATATATGACAGTGTGCTAGAAATGTGTCCTATTCGTCGGCAGGCTACAAGTCCACTTGAGGCACCCAGATAACGGGATTGCCTGTGACTGGGAATTCTCTTTATGATCTACATGATCAAACTAGTCATTAACTTAGTCATATTCAGTTTAAATCCCTGACCGTGGAAATCAGAAATTTATGTCCTAGACATGATGCAAGAAGGGACATATAGTTTGTACAGACACAATCAAGAGAAATCACCCACGGTGTTAAGACGAGAGTTACTCGTTACTTGTCAAGATTACTTGTCAGGAGTGCGCCACCACGGGCCACTATCAAGCTTGTGCATGTCATGTTTACTTGTTACTTGTCAAGAGTGCGCCACGACGGGCCACTAATAGAGTTATCATTTCAAGGGACTTGTCAAGAGTGCGCCTCAACGTGCCACTATCAGAGTTATTATGCTAAGCCATATTGCCATGTCGTGTTCATGTTTATCATGCCACACTCGTGCTAAGTGTACTTGTATGCCAAGGATTTACTGGTCAAGGGTGCACCACTGAAAGAGTATCAGAAAGCATACATGCCATGCTAAGATCGTGTTTAAAGCTCAGAGTACATGGATAGCATGCGCCCAAGGTCAAGATGCTCCAAGGAGAGCATGCGCCCGAGACTATGCGCCTACAGCTATGTGCCTATGGGCATGCACCTACGGCTATGCGTATCATGGAGAGTCATGTATTTAGAGAAGGCATGCACCCAGGGCTGCATGCGCCCAAGAGAGCAAGCGCCCACATGCATACGCCTACATGATGGAGACAGGGTGCACTTGGAAAGAAGCCAGGAGACTATCTTCCATGGCTAAGTGGGCGCATAAAAGGGCTATACGCCCAAGAAGGAAGGAAACAGGGTGCACTTGGCCGCATATAAAGGGCTATGCGCCTAGGCAGGGGAGGCTTTGGGCGCATATCAAGAGCTATGCGCCCAAGCAGGAGTGTCACGACCCGCACCCACTGTGAGGGTACGAGAACGTAACAGCGCCCAGCCTACGCAGCAGTGTCGGCGGTAGAACGCTGTTCTAGGTCATGAACTATAACTAACATAATATGAATACTCTCCATAAGGAGGCCAACACAGAGGTACAACTCAATCACAATCTAGAGATAGAATATGGCACGATAAAATAGATAAGAAAATCCTCAACTGAGGTACAACAGAATGAAATAACATAAGTTAATAACTACCAGTCTCAATATCTTTAGAATATACAACTCTGAAAAATAAGGACAACATCTAAACATGAAAAGAAGAACAGTCTACGCTATCTACACTAAGCAAGGGTATCATCCTCAGCAGCTGCCTGAACCTCCCCAGGGGTCCAGGTCACGAGTGTCATCTAGGCAAGCTCCAAAGTAAGGGGTGCAGGGTTCCTCATCATCCTCTGTAAAATTTTTAACAGGTCCAGTCAGGACAGGAGCGAGAACAGTACATCTCAACAGTTCATAGCAGGTTAGAAAATATAATCATGCAGTAAAGTAAGATATAGATACTGAAGGAAATGCAGTATGTAAACAGAGAGAGAACTGTAATAAAAATATCTACTATAAGTAAAGAGCTACCAGTGACTAGTGATTTAGAGTACAAAGTCGACATGTGAACGGCTTAATTTGCACATGGCTATACTAAAGAGGCGTACATGGCTATTCTACTTTGGAATTGTTCACATGACTATTTATACTCCCCCGTACCCCAAATTAATACACAAGGATCCAACCAGGTTATGTTATGATTCCATGTAACAGCCCCCGAAGGGTGGTATATAGTAGTCCCATAAATGGGGATTCTGGAAAACCCAATAAATGGGATAAGGATTCTGGGAAACCCAATAAATGGGATAAGTATTCAAAGAAGACTCTGTGATCATAAGAGTATATGTCACAAGTGATCAAAGAACCAAAGAAGCATAGTTATACGCCATGTAAGTGAAACGCACAGAACATAGAGTACCCGATGCTCCCTGAAGGGATAACATCTCAAGAAGGGATCCATATAGTACTAATCCGTGTGACCAACGTGACAGTATCAAGTAAAGTAATTTAATGTAGGAAAATAATTCTAAGCAGGATATGAAATGATCAGAGAATGTACTCGTCTGATATCTGAATGTCTGAAGTAAATGTACTATCCGAGATGAGGTACCTGACTCCTAGTTAGAGCAACACAAGTCAAGATGTATACAGGGTATGATAATAGTAATCTACAATGCATCTGCATGCTGTCTAGGTCAAACTAGACTAAAGTCAACACTTGGTCAACTCTAGTCAACCACACTAGTCAAACTAGGTCAACCTAACCCAGACGAGTCTTACTAAGCCTAACCAAGGCTATCCTAGCAAGCACACATCAAATCTAGGTTATACAAACCAACCACACACATTCATTGGGCCATATGGCTATATCACATATTTCATACATATTGTATATTATACTAAGTTAATATAGCTATCATTCACATATATATATAGGCTACACTATTATATCAAGCATTTAGATTATATATATATATATATATATATATATATATATATATATATATATATATAAAAATATATATATAATATATATATATATAATATATATATATATATATATATATATATATATATATATATATATATATATATATAGTGAGATAGAAAAGGGGAAATGTGTATAGTGTCATGGCAAGGTTTGAATGTGTGTGTGTGTAGAGTGTGAGGAAGTAACATAGGCTAGTAGGTAATGATGTGAGTGTGTGGCAGTTTTCAGATTGTGTGTGTGTGAATAAGTGAGCTAATGTGTGTGTAGGGTGTGTGTGATGAGTGTCATGAGAGACACTGAAAACAGTGAGTGAGAGAGTGAAACAGTGTGCACATTGATGTCAATGAGTGTGTGACATGTGAAGGCAAAACAGTAAAGAAAACAGTGGCAAAGTGAAGGAAAAAATCAGTGAACTACCCACATATGAAATCTGGAATTATATACAACATTTATTTCAGTTTAATATAGGAAGAAACCAAATCAAAACAACCATAGTTCAGTCCATATCAAAATACACTGATTTCCAGTCCAAAACAATACCCAGGTTCGTACATTGAAGAACCCCTTTATCTCAGGTTCATTCTCAGGTTTGCACTAACTGGGAACTCATGTTCACCAATTGTGAACATAACCTGAGAATGTTTCTCAGTTTACAAGTTAAAGTTATAAATTGAAATGAATACTCAGGTTCATACATTTTCTGAAAACAGGCAAATAAAATCGATTCTCAGATTTCAGTTTTGAAAAGGAAGGAAATCTTGTGACAGTTAGACATGATTCAACCCATATTTCAGTTAGAAGACTGTGTGATATGAACTTGTGCATTGTCATGTGTGTGAGTGTTTGGATTAAATAGGAAAACAGTGCTTCTCAGGTTTGGGATTATTCAGTGCAACTGACAGGGAATGCCAAGTTCAGTGAATGGTGATAACTTAGGAATTTAAGTACTGGAAGTTAACTCCTACAGCTAACACATCAACCCAACCCAAATTTGAACCAAAATCTTGGTTAACCTTAAACCTAACATACATAGATGAAAACATGGTAAATAAATCATGGAAATTTGGTTTTGAAAGATATCTAAACTCAGAAATCAGGAAACAGTTTATTGTGTCAGGAAAAATGGGGAAAAACCTCATTCGAAGCCAAGTTCTCGAACACAAATCATAATCCAACATTGTACATTCTAATACATATGTAATTTAACCAATCTTAATCATTAAACAGCATTCAAATTAGAGCAATTGCAATTTAACAACAAAAAATTTAACTCAGTATCAGCGCGTATCAGACCCTTAGGGAATTCATGATTTCGAACCAAAATTAACCATCTAAATTATAAATAAAAAGTTGGTAAATAGTGTCACATATATGTACGTGTCCAGGCATTCATTTGTGTCCAAGAAACTAGACAAAATCGTGTCCAAATCACAACTAACACAGACACGTAAACTATGCACTTCTACAGCGTCGTGCACGCGTGCACACGCATGTAGGACACGACACACGACACTTCGTGTCATGTGCACACACCAACGTGGTCGCCTAGGGTAGGGCTACACGTGGGGTAGCCTGATACGTGTCCACGACGTATCTACAGAGGACCCGAACGCACGTTTGTGTGTGTCTGTGCATGTGTACAGCTGCCTGCGTGCGACAGTGCATGTCAGTACGGGCTCGATTGCTCTCTGGACACTCGACCAGATGTCCCCAAACTTTGGGGACATGCTGTCATTGGTAGCCCCCAGGTTTGTGTCAATTTTTAGGTGTCCAAGTATCCTACAAGTGGAGAACTAAGGGTCAAGTAGCAGGGCACTGTCCTAAGGCTGCTGCGGGCGTGTTCGTGTCCGTTTTGGACACGGACACGACTCGAATTCGTGCTCAGTCCAGTTGCAAATCAATGTACACATATAAATCATCAAATTTGTTCAAATACTTTTCAAAAATAACAAATAAAAATCCTTTGTGGTATTTAATCAAACACCTATACACACATCATGACACGTGTCCGATACGGACACCAAACGGACACGAAACGACACAAATCCAATACCTACTGCTAGGGGA
Organism: Iris pallida; assembly: GCA_029216955.1. Classification (NCBI taxonomy): domain Eukaryota; kingdom Viridiplantae; phylum Streptophyta; class Magnoliopsida; order Asparagales; family Iridaceae; genus Iris; species Iris pallida. Next base: position 3,810,904 of record JANAVB010042018.1, on the reverse strand, counting down.
CACCTAGGGCTTCCTATCCATGCAAAGAGAACTAAATTTGGTGGAGGGAATAGGGATTTACCTATATGTTGAAATTTCAATAAAAAGCTCTAAAAAATGGGGGTTTCTCCTTGTTAGCCAAACTCTCTAAATTGCCCCAAGGCTGGGATTATCCTCCATGAACAGCAAGAGGGAGATAATTAGAATCCAATGCAAGTGGTTTGAGCCAAAAAGGAGTTAAAATGGAAAAGTTATGGGTTGGGGAATATGGCTATACCTCTTTCTCCAAGCTTGAGAAGAAAAATAATAAAAGAGGCAAGAACAAATGGAAGAGGCATTAAATAGGGTGTGGAACCCTAGGTTGGCTGCCATGGGTGGGCTTGTTGGAGTTTGGGCTTAAGTCATGGGCCTATGGTTCAATTCACAAGTCATTAAATCACAAGTCATTGCATTAAACCATAAGTCATGACTTAATTTCACTAAACCTAATCCTCTCATTCTAAAACCAATCTCTAATGACTAAAATGGGTTAACTCTAGTTAGGCTAGGGTTACCATAGCTAGGGTTAGGTTCTAGGCTAGTCTACAAGTCTCAAACTAGTCAAGACTAACATAACACATAGCAATATTTAATTAATATTAAATTCACAGAAATTCCCATAAATCATAATAAATTCAAATAAATCCTAAAATGACCAAAATACCCTCTAGGCTAAAATGTACCAATTAAACATCCTAATCACATGGCTAGGCTCTAGGACAGACAGTCTCTACGGTTACACTAGCCAAACACCAAAATCATAAGTCATGATTTAAATAGTTTTAAAATGATTAAAAATCACTAAAAATTATATTAAAATTTAAATACCATAATTAAATAAATTAAAATACAAAATTTCAAAATTACCTTCATTTTAGAAACTGGGTGTTACAAGGAGGAAGCATGATGCATTTGGGCGCATAAAAATGGTTATGCGCCCAAAGGAAGACTGCTGTGGGCGCATAAAAAGAGCTATACGCCCAGTACTGTTTTTCCTCCCCAATCCGAGAACATGAGTTCATGGAACCCATGAACTTCCCAAGTTCGCAAATCACTCAAAACAAGTCAAAATTCGAGTTTTCAAAGGTCCATTTTGGGAAAATCAAATTCTCAACAGCATGAAACAATCAAAACTTGAAAATAATGAAGTTTGATAGATCAAAACCCATGAAAACCAAGATTTGAGTAAACTTAGATATACAAGAAATTATCCACCAAAATCAAAAATGCTAAGTACTAAAGAGTCTTAGAAACTTGTAGAGAAGACAATGAAACAATAATAAATGGGGTTCCTCCATGAAGCAAGTTGCACTTGCCTTTGGTGGGTGGAGAGGGTTAACGGAGGAAGAAGAAGAGTAAATGAAGAAGTAATGAGGAGAGAGAGAGAGAGAGGAAAGTTGACATTTATATCAACCCCTTTTCCATCTCAAACCAAATATAAACCAAACCAAAATAAACCAAGCCAAGCTAAGCCAAGACCAAACCATGCTAGACAAGTCAAAATATGGATCGAGAATCCGTACACGTATACTGAAAATACGTATAACGGAAAATGGGAGTGACACTCCCCCATGTCCTCGCTTGTGACTTGGGTCTTCCCTTCCCGTAGGAAGTCACCAGAGCGGACTCCTGCGACGATTCCACTTGTTTGTATCGGACCTCTTCATTCAACAAGCTACTTTTGACTACCTCTATTGTGACAACTCCATCAGGTGCGAAGTTGCTCACCGACACCACCAACGTCACCCAGCTTTCTGACAGAGAACTTAAGAGCAGTAGGGCTTGAAGCTCATCGTCAATCACTATCTTCATCGCAGATAGCTGATTGATGATACCCTGAACCTCGTTCAGATGTTGTGCCACTAGGGCACCCTCCGTGTACTTCGAGTTGACGAGTTGGCGAATAAGAAATGCCTTATTGCCAGTTGTCTTCCCTTCGTACAGCGAATGCAGCTTCTCCCACAATGCTTTTGGCAAACTCTCCATAGACAAGTGGTGAAACAGCTGTTAGCCCAATGAATATATCGTATTTTTGAATATAGCTAATCAATTAAGTTTAACATAATGATGTCACTAATATTCATCTACTCACTATCAAGTTGCTACTTAAACTTAGCATTGTCCTAATTGTCCTATATCATATTGCTATGCTTGTATTGTACTGCAACATATTTTGCTCGCCTAACATATATTTGTAGACATGCAGTAAGCATGATCAAACATGATCAAACTAGGGCATAGGCAATGAAGAATTAATGATGGACCAAAGACGGCGTCAAACAAAAAGTTTTCTCTGAGCCGCCTAACGACCTATCCGGGGCCTCGCATCGGGGGTCCCGAAAGGTAATCAGATTTCCAGATCTGTTTATCTTTGGACGACTGCTATCAAGAAAAAAGACATCTTCAGGTCTGCTCAAATATCAGAAGAAAGGCGTCATCAATGGGCTCTTGGTTTTCCTATTTATTCCAAGTCTGTAATCTTTAATTTATTGAGTCTAGAAGAATGTGTACATTGAGTCGCACTGTGTCATCTCAACCCCTAGACATATCTCTCCAAGCTCTACCATATAAACAGACCAATTCCTGAACCAAGCCCAAGCTCCACCAAGCCAAACAAAGTCCAAAGGTCCAAAGGCCCAAAGGCCATTCTGCCACCTAGGAGGCAGAGTTCGGGCCGAACTCTGCCCCCACACAGAGTTCGGGCTGAACTCTGTCTCCTGATTTTTAGCACCCTAATTTTTAGGGCCTGCTTGGTACAAGCTATCCAACGTTCAAAATTTTGAATTCTTGGGACAGAATTCGGGCCGAACTCTGCCTCCCCATAGTAGTATAAATAAGGCTTGAATTCTCCTATTTCAAATCATCTCTCACCTTTAAATATTCAAGCCTTCGAAGCTCTACTACTCTAAGCCTTATTCTTCTATATCTCCTAAGCCACAACTCTCATTAGCCCAAGGTGCTCAGTGCGATATAAGCTAGAAGTTGTGTGCAAGGGTAAAAGAAAAGTTACTTGGACAATTTCAAGTTTCGCCACTTGCGAATCTGTAAGAAGTTGGGGTGCTCTTCTGAGTAAAGGCACGTGGTTGTACACTATTTCACAAATAGTGGATTTCAATCCTGAGCTAGAGTTCTCAGTCCTGGACTAGTCCTCCACGAGAAAAACCAGGTTAAAATTGTTGTATTTGCGTATGCTCTCCTGATCTCTATTTATTTTCGCATTTATCTCTGATTACTTAATCTCTTGATAGTTGTTATGTGGAGTTGATATCGAGTTATTTTTTGATTGGTGATTATCGACACAAACTCTATTCACCCTCCTCTAGAGTTGCCTACACGTTATTTCAATTGGTATCAGAGCAAGGACTCTATTGTTAGGCTTAACATCCTTGGAGTAGATCATTGTTTATTTGTGTATGGCATCGTATTCCTCCTCCTCAGATAAAGAGGGTTTTACTTCTAGTAGCATGGACAATCATGTTTCTTCTAAATGCAAGAAATGCTCTAAGTGGAAAGCCATGGCTAACCAATCCTTAAAGATTGTTAAGGCTTTTCATTCTACAAATGAAGAACTTTCAGAAAAGGTTATTCATTTAAAGAATCTAATGAGGCTTTGAGAAATGAAAACAATGGCTTATTATCTAGACTTGATTCTCAAAACTCATCTTGTATTTCTTTAAAGAGTTTGAATGAGACTTTAATTTTGAAAATCAAATCTCTTTCCGCATCAATAGAAGATCTTAAGAAGCAAGCACATGAGCTAAATTATTTGCATAATTCTTCTATTGACTCTTTGAAGAAACAAAATGATGATTTTATTTCTAGAATTGCTTTATTTGAAAAAGAGAATTATGCTTTAAATGCTAAATTTGATTCTCTTACTTGTTTGCATAATAATTTACTATTAGAACATAATATTCTTAAGACCAAATCCATGCATGCTTACTCTAGAGATATTCATCATTCTAGTATGTCACATGTTCATAATTATGCTCATTTCGATACATGTGAACACACTAGTATTAGGTGCTTCTATTGCTCTCGTATTGGACATATGAGTGTAACTTGTCCTATTCGTAGGAGTTCTTCTACCAGTGCTAGAGTAAATAGTATATGGGTCCCTAAATCTAACAAATGTGGATCCAAGTTTATTTGGATACCAAAGTCTTCGCCTAATGTTGTAGGTGAAGCTTCTTGTATCAGGACATAGCACCGAGGAAGCGTGTTGGTGGTTGCAAAGCGCAAAGGTCATCTTCCAAGCAATTGCACCAACACAAGTGTGGCCACCAGAGCCACTTTTGTAACATGCTAAATGATTCTCTTTAAATGGTTTATATTTGTAGAATCTAGCATGTTTCTCTTGATGTCTTACTACTAGCTCACATTGATATCCTTTAGTTGCTTATTATATAAATCAATGTGAGATATATTACTAGCATGCTTAGTTAATTTTCTTATTATTTTTTTATCTAGCATGACTAGTTACTTAGCTTGTTTCACTTAACAAAATGGCGACTCTGCTGGGGACGACCTTCTCCTCTGACGAGAAGGCAATTGCTCAATATGATGATGTATCGGTCGGATCGACAAAGAAGACTCTGGTTGTGCACTTCGACCAGACTGCCTACGAAGAAATGCTCCGAACTGGGGGTAGTACTCGCTGCTCCAATGTTCAGAAATCGCGGAAGGCGCAAAAAGTTTGGATTCCTAAGTCCAAACCATCCTCGGATCTCCCTGCTGTCTCTGAAGGCAAAGGAATCATTCCTACTCCTGTTGTGAAGACTTCCGTCGGTGATGAGGCAGTCTCTACTTCAGTGATGCGCTCTGGGCGTAAACATGTCTCCCGTCGGTGACGTGGTAGACTCTCAAATTTTACGCTCTACGCGTAAAAATCAAGCTTTACCCACTGCGCATAAAAACCAGTCTCCCGTCTGTGACGTGGTAGACACCCAAGCTTTACGCTCCACGCGTAAAGGAAAATCTTCCGTCTGTGATGTGGCAGATACTCATGTTTTGTGCTCTACGCGTAAAGATAAATCTTCTGTCGGTAACAGAGTAGATAAAGTTCACAATGATGCTTTTGCATCTAAAGTAAATTTGCCTACACGCATGCAGCATAAGAACATGAATTCTATTGTTGGTAAAACTTCAGTTTCTCACCAACAACCTTCTTACACTGCTTTACGCAAGGTACCAAACCTTTAAATTATGCGTAATGCTAATGGAGTTCTTTGTGCACAAAAATCTCAGGATTTACGCACGCAACTCCAAGCGCGTAAAAATGAATAATTTGGTTCTGCTAATGCAGCCAGTAATCTTCTTTATACGCAAGGGACTAAACGTTTCTCTGTCCCGAATGTAATCAAGAAGACTACTCCCTCCACTCCTTCTGATCTACGCGAGCAGCTTGTACAAAAGCGTAAAGACAGAAAATCTCCTGTGACACTCCCTAAAGAAAATCACCATTGTGAGTGTCACCAGATTGTAATCAAGTGTTGCTGTTCGGCTTCTAAATGGTCAGTTTTTGATCGGTTAAGCTACAATTTGCCTCAGCAACAAGTTGATGACCTTGAACATGAGTTGTCATATGCTTCAGTCAATATGGCATCTCATACCAATAGAGGACGACGTCCAAGACGCAACTCATCCCAGACTCCTGGTCAACAACAGTTCAATCGACTTCTTGATAGTTTCAAAGGGGTATATCAGAATACTCGATCAAGAAGTCAAAGACAGTTGCAGTCTTCTGATCAGAAGCTGGGGGTACCCAGTCGTTGGAGTCAGAAACTGATAGTGTTGATTCATACCTCTATACCAATCCCTCTGTATCTTCAAGGGAGGTTGAATCATATGTTATCGGAGATGAACCGGAGACATCAACTGCTAATACAGAACAACGTCTCTCTACAGTTGAACAGTCACTGAAGGACATGCTTGCCATGATACAAAGTATGCATGAAATAATAATGACTCAGAAAACTGTTCAGTCGGCAGTGATAACACCGATTCAGGTAGCAGCACAAACTTAAAATAGTCAAGGAGTTGATACACCTTTGAGTAATTAAGAGCCTGCTATCAATCAAAATTCTGCAGTTCCAGATCCTCTTATTTCAGAAGATGTACCACCTCCGGTGGGGGTCACGGTACATCCAGCAACTATTCAATCGAATATGCTTCCTCAAACTAGTGAAGCTATTCAAGCAGTGCGAGAGCTAAAAGCACAGTTTGAAGTTCTGAAGCACAAGGATCAACTTCAGAGGTTAGGGATTAAGCAACCCTATCCTCCTCACTGGAATGATGTGCCTTTTCCTCCAAAATTCAAGCCACAGTCGATGGTGTTATTTGATGGAAAGGCTTCACCCAGTCAATATATCAATTATTTTGATATTATGACTGTACATCTGCAGAAGAATGATGCTCTTCTTACCTAAGTTTTCATCGGGTGTTTAACGGGTTCAGCTTATGACTGGTATCGCAGTCTACCCGATAATTGCATATCGTCTTTTGACGAATTTAAAGCAATGTTTCTCTCCCTTTTCTACGAGGGAGGATTGGACATGAATATGTCCTCCCTAATAGAAATCAAGCAAAAGGAGAAAGAAGATACTCGGACGTTTATCGAACGTTTTCGACAGAAAATATTGAAGATGCCTCCGGGTATGCCAGATTCAGCATTGATTGACACATGCAAGATGAATCTGCGACCAACTGTTGCTGTCTTTACAGGCTCTCAATTCACAGATTGGGCATCGTTTATTATAGCAGCAGTTTCAGCCGAGACCAATGGTAAGTTGGCTCGTGAACACGGGATAATCTTTGCCTCATAGGACAAAGGAAAGAAAGGCTCTTCAAGCAATAATTTCGGCAATCGCAATGGGAAAGGGAAGGAAACCCTAGTGGTTAATCTTTCAAAACCCAAAACGATGCCAAATAATTATGAGTCTTCCAAACCAAACGAAGAATACTCTTTTGATGACAGTGATATCCCAGGGATATTCCAATGTCTTGTAAAGAGTGGCAAACTCCAGATACCGGAACCAAAAAGGCCTAATGAGGTGAATGTGACTGACAATCCCAAATATTGTATCTATCATAGATACATAAATTATCCTACCAAGGCTTGCTACGTCTTAAAGAAGAAAATCCAAGAGTTGGTAAATGCCAATGCCATCGCTTTAACCAATGATGAGCATACGGTTACAACAAATATAATTTCTCTTCAATTTGGAGGTTTTCCTCCACAGCAAGTTCCGGATGGGATTGTCTCAATTCCTAAGGCGACAATAAAGATTATGAATATTCCGCCTGCTAGAGAGCAAAATGAAGGATTGCTGCCTCTCACACTAAAAAATGGTGAAATTATGTGGGTACATCCTGACTTAGTACCTGAAATGAAAAATGAAGGTAAAACTTCAAAACCCAAGAAAGGTAAAAAAAAAGTCAGAACCTACAACATGATTTCTCATGTTCTTACTCCAGATCATAATGATTTGGATCATCTTTGGGACGACATTCCTTTGGAGGATAGACTGAGGGGTTTGAATATATGCCCTCTAAGTTTGGCTCCTCCTACCAAACTCAAACTTACTCATCAGCAGTGTTTAGCTATGAATAGTGTCCCTTTATACAGGACACAACAAGTCTTTACTGCTTATGAAAAAGCACCTGTAGGGATTTTTCCTCCTATCCCGAATCCTCCTTCTCCTATGGCTACAGAGGTTTCTATTCCTTCTGTGGCTACACAGGTCTCTATTCCTCCCTCTTCTGCTGAACCATCTATTAGAAGTCCGCTGCCCATTCACATGTATAGTCAACAATCAGTCTATCTCATAAAAAAGATGGGCTATGAATTTCAAAAAGCGGAAGGTTTGAACTATGATAAAGGAATACGACTTCCTTTACAACTTCAAAGTCAAAAATCCAATGTTGGATTGGGATTTGAAGTCCCTCATAAAAATTCTTGCAAGAAGAAGACTAAGAGAAAGAAAAATAAAACCTGTAATATGGTACTTCATTCTCCTGATCCTGAAGAAGAAACCTTTGCTGGTACGAGATCTAAAAAAGAGTACCACAAAGAATATGAGGGAACTTCTAAAGAAGCGGAGGACGTTGCTGAAATATTACCAGTTCAACCGTCTCATGTTCTTGCTGAAGCAAGACCTTCTAAACCGTCTGTGGTTGAGAAAGGGTAACAGAAAGCAGTATGCTTTGACGTCCCATTGAAGTCTGCTTCAAATCAAGGGGTGGTGATGAAGTCCTACAAATTTGATATTCTAGCCCAGTTAGATAATACTCCGGCTAGACTTTCTATCTTTGAATTGCTTCACCTTTCTAAAGAAAGCCGTAAAACTTTGAGTGAAGCTTTGCTACAAGCAGACTCATGCTTAGCTCAACTCAAGACTCCTGACAATATACCGGTGTCGTGTCCACAATGTCATAGTGTGATGGAAGCAATTCCTAATATTACCTTCACACAAGAAGATATGCTGCTGAAACATAATAAGCACGACAGACCTCTGTGTTACACAGGGTATATTGAATCTACTGAAATTAACAGAATTTACATCGATCCTGGGTCTTCTATTAGCATAATCCTTCAGAGTATGCTACGACCTTTGAGGATCCCTACTAGTGATTTGACTTACACTAGTACCACAATAGTGGGTTTCAACTCTGGAAAGAGTAAACCACTGGGGAAGATTCGTCTGAAGATTCAAATTGGAGATCTTCGAACTATGACGAGTTTTTATGTTATCAACTCAGATGTATCTTACAACATCCTCCTTGGAAGACCGTGGATACATGAGCATAACATTGTGCCTTCAACTCTCCACCAATGCTTCAAATATGTAGATTCTCAAGGGGTTGTGAAGACCGAATTTGCAGATATCAATCCTTTTAAGGGTGTTGAAGCATATTTCTCTGACTCAATACTCTACAAACAGGAGCAGGTAAAAGAAATATCTGATATGGCTGAAGACCGGTCGCCTGCAGAAGATCAATCTATCAATGAAGATCCTTCAGAAGATCAACCTTTGAAGATTAAAGTCAAGAAATGAATTCAACCCCAACCTGTCAATGATTAACCTCTGATGATCAAGGTTAAAGGAAGAACTCGAGCTTTGTCTGAAGAATCTATGAAAATTCCAGTCAAGAGCCAAGTTTAACCCCTTATGATCAAGGTCAAGGGACGTACTTCTCGTACGAATGATCCAGAACTACCACTGATTATCAACCTTGACAAGCCTACGCAGAAGACGGATGACGGTCCGTTAATGATCAATCTAAAGCGTAGTAGTCAATTTGTAAATAATGTAAATATTGATCATTCTGTACTTTCTAATATCAATGAAGATTTCTTTTTGGAGTACATGGCTATCAAATTCATTGAAAGAATGACTTTATCTTAACATCTTCTCTCTATCTTCTTCATGTAGCTGCTTCATCACAAGCTTGTGTAACTTATAGACATCACGAAGAATCTTATTTCGTGATTCCATCTGATAAGAAAAAGAAGCGCCAAATTGTGTTTGGTCTGGCCAAAAATATTCCTGTTATTCAGACAGATCATCTTAGAGATAAAGATAAAGGAAGAATCCGAATTGACAAATATAGTCAACAATCTCTCAAGATTATCCAGAATATGGGGTATGATTTGAAGACTATGCAAGGTCTCAATTAAGGCAAGGGTAGACGGTTACCCTTATGTGGCGATCCATTCTACCAGAAAACTTGGCATGGATTGGGATACGATATGTCCTACATGTTTAATGAGGATATACAAGAAGAATTTTCTTCCAGTGTTTTACAATCCTCAGATTCGGAAGAAATCCAATTCATCGAATCGGATACACTCCACATGTGCAAAGAAGATATGGAAGAAGAATGTTCTTCCAGTTTTTTACAATCCTCATATTCTGAGAGAGACTATTATAATGAATCTGAGTGTATATTCTCAGTTAACATGGTTCAAAGCGATGGTAAATCGGAACCATTTGAAAATGACCCTTGGGCACAACAAATGGACACTCAATGGGAGCTTCGTTTTGAACAGCGACAGCCACCTACAGAAGATAAAATCGTCCAGATTGACGTCAGAGACAGAACTACATCCAAGCCGATATTTATCGGTAAAAATCTTTCTGAAGATGAAAAGGAAGAGTTGATACAGCTGATTAAAGAATATATTGATATCTTTGCATGGAGTTATGAGGATATGCCGGGTCTACTCATAAACTCAATATTCTTTCTAATGCCAAGCCTGTGAAACAACAACAGCGGCATTTTCGACCAGATATGATGGACGTAATTGAAGCAGAATTCAAAAAGCTGATCACATGTGGTTTTGTTCGTGAAGAACAACACCCAGATTGGATGGCCAACATTGTTCCTGTTATAAAGAAGAATGGAAAAGTTAGAGTTTGCATAGATTTTTGGGATCTTAATACAGCTTGTCCAAATGACGAATTTCCACTTCCGATTACCGATGTCATGATAGACAATACATGTGGTTTTGAGCGCATGTCTTTTATGGACGGATTTTCAGGATACAATCAAATTAAGATGCATCCAGGAGATGAAAAGCATACTGTTTTTCGTACACCCCTTGGAGTCTACTGCTATACGGTTATGCCGTTTGGACTGAAAAATGTCGGTGCTACGTATCAACGGGCCATGAGCAGCATTTTTTAAGAACATCTACAGAAAACAGTTAAATATTATGTAGATGATATTGCTGTCAAAAGTCGATCAAAAGATGATCATATTCAAGACTTAAAGATGGTATTTGAGTTGATGCGCCAACATCAACTGAAGATGAATCCTACTAAGTCTTTCTTAGGGGTTTCCAGTGAAAAATTTTTGGGATTTGTCATTACTTCTCAGGGTATCATGTTGATCCTGACAAAATTAAAGCAATTCTTGAAATACGTCCTCCATGCAATCTAAAAGAACTACGTGGTTTCCAAGGTCGCATTGCTTATATCAGGAGATTTATATCCAATCTTTCTGGGAGATGTCAACCTTTTTTCCGTCTATTAGAGAAAGGTGTATCATTTGTCTGGGATGAAGCATGTCAGAAAGCCTTCAATGACATCAAGCAATACCTTACAAATCCACCTGTTCTGGTGCCTCCAGTGGTAGGAAGACCATTTTTGCTATATGTTCGAGCCTTAGATCATTACCTTGGTGCTCTTCTTGCACATAAAAGTGATATGGGTCATAAACAGGTAATTTATTATCTTAGCCGAATGATGGTCGGAGCTGAACACAGGTATACTCCTATGGAGAAAGAATGTCTGGCCTTGGTTTTTGTTGTTCAAAAGATACGACATTATGTGTCAGGACAGACTATTCATGTCATCTCCAGAATAAATCCTATTCGGGTATTGATGAGAAAACCAAGCATTCTTAACTCCAGGTTAGCCACCTGGGCGATGTTGCTTACTCCTTATGATATGGTTTATATACCTCAAAAATTAATAACGGGTCAAGTATTAGCTGATTTCTTAGCAGCTCACCCTATACCTGAAACTTCTAATTTATATGAGGACATTCTAAATTAAGTCGTAGATTGCAACATGACTTTGAAGGATGACATTTGGCAACTATATTTTGATGTAGCATCACGGGTTGGACCTAAAGGCAATATTGTCTCCGGAGTAGGCATTGTCCTGGTCTCTCCTGACAAAATGGTCATATACCGTGCTTATTCTCTTAATGAGCCATGTTTCAACAATATGGCAGAATATAATGCTTTGCTGATTGGTCTCCAAGTAGCAAAACAATTGGATATTGAATTCCTGGAAGCTTATGGAGACTCTCAACTAATTGTAAATCAGGTCAGAGGGACATATGAAGTCAGAAATTCTGACCCCATTCCTTATCATCAAGTGGTAATCGAATTGGTCCTTTCATTCAAAGGGTTCTTTATCGAATTCGTACCACGTTCTCAAAATTTGGAAGCTGATGCTCTTGCTAGTTTAGCTGCAGACTTAGCTGTTCCAATTAGAAGATAAAATACCATCACTTTGTTGGATCAAGACTTATTCTATGTCAAGAATAATTTGCATATCGAGCAGAGTTATACTACAGAATCAAGTTTTCAACAAAGAGATTGGAGAAGTCCATTCATTGATTATGCAGTCCATGGGATTTTACCTGAAGATCCAAAAGAAGCTGCATCAATCAAGAGACGACCATTTCGATTCTACTATGATTCTTCCTTACATATGTTATATCGTCGTTCTTATGACGGACTTTTACTACGTTGTCTCTCTGAGAGTGAAGCTAAGCAAACACTCCATGAAGCTCATGATGGTGTTTGTGGTGCCCATCAACCGGGTCCAAAATTATAGGACCGCATTCGAAGAATGGGGTATTATTGGCCTTCCATGATATCAGATGCTGTGGATTATGCAAGACGGTGTAGCGTGTCAGATTCATGCTGATTTCATTCATCAACCATCTGAATTCTTACATCCTACAGCAGCCTCTTGGCCTTTTGAAGCTTGGGGCATGGATATTATTGGTCCGATTAACCCTCCTTCCGTCAAGGGACATCGGTTTATCTTGGCTATAACCGATTACTTTTCTAAATGGGCGGAAGTGATTCCCCTTGTTGAAGTGAAAACATCAAATGTGGTTAGTTTCATTAAACACCATGTCGTTTATCGTTTTGGGATTATCCGACGGATAATTCATGACAATGGACCATAATTTGCCAGTCAGGCATTTTATCGATTCTGTGACAAGATTCAGATCCAAAATCTGGCGTCTACGGCCTATAATGCAGATGCTAATGGTTTGGCCGAAGCTTTCAACAAGACAATCATTAAACTTCTCAAAAAGTTTGTCTCTTCTAGTAAACGTGATTGGAATGAGAAACTTGGAGAATGTTTATGGGCTTACCGAACAACAGTCCGAACTCCTACTGGTTTTACACCATTTTCACTGGTTTACGGATGTGAGGCTGTCCTTCCACTAGAAATCAAGATTCTATCTCTCAGAATAGCTATTGCTAATGAGCTAACTACAGAGAATAATGACCGGTTGAGACTTCAAGAACTTGAAGGTCTAGACGAGAAACGTCTTCAAGCACAACAGCACATTGAGCTATATCAGGCCCTCATATCTCGAACTTTCAATCGTAAAGTTAAAGAAAGGGTATTCAAAGTCGGTGAGCTAGTTCTAGCTGTTCGAAGACCGATGGTGATGACTCATAAAAGCAAAAGGAAATTTCAAGCAAAATGGAAAGGTCCTAATGTAATTGAGTCGGTAATCTCCAATGGTGCCAATAGGTTGTCTAAACCTAATGGAGATTTGCTCATGATGCCAATTAATGGCAAATTCTTGAAAAAATATTATGTCTGAACTTCTTCTTTATTCTCCAGCAGAGTCGCCATTTTGTTTTACTTAACAAAATGCCTAAAAATTGGCTTTTGAAAGAAAACTAGAAAAAGTACAAAAAGTACAAATTGTTCTGGAAAGTATTGCTATGGAAGTCTGATCTGAGAGCGATCACTTCGTTCCTTGGACCATACGATGATGATGAAGAAAACTGCTTGAAGAAGACGAACAATCGGAAGAACTAAGTCACCGGAAAGGCAACGGCACTGATGGCACAGTCGAATGCTTTCTTGTTTTGCTTCACCCTGTTCTTGAGAAAAAGTTGAAGAAATGCTTCTGGGAATATCACTCTGAAAGTATGAGTTTTCTCAGAATCTCCTCTTCTGTCTCTCTATTTCTGATCTCCTGGTGTTTAAAAATAAGTCTATTTATAGACTAGATCCACTGTGCATAAAAAGCAACAAAGTTTGGTAACTGTCACCCATGATGAGAATCAATCCTTTACGCGTGATGACACGTGTCCCACGTAGAGTTTTGATCTCTACGCATGGTGACACGTGTCCTACTATTTCAACAAAATGAGGAAAGCACGTACACACGTTCCTCAATAAGTGAGACATGAAAGCCACGTAAGCAAACCACGTTCTCCTGTAACCAGAAAAGATCGGGCGTAAAAATGTCCCAAAATATACTTCTTGCGTAAAGTAGCAGACTGGGCGTAAAATAGCCCAAAATAAACTTTCCGCGTAAAGTGGCTAAAAATAGCCTTGAGCGTAAAATTAGCTCAAATAAACTTTACGCACACAACAGCCTTGAGCGTAAAAAGCTCGAATAGCTTTCGTGCGTAAAAGAAGCAATCTCTTGAGCGTAAAGTAGCCCATCTGCACACTAAACGACAGTATTGGGTTTGGTATAAATCAAATCTTCTCGGCTTCTGTGCTGTTCGCTGTCAGGAAATTATTATATCAGAATCAGTATCATGTGCATTAAATGCAATGATTCGACAGCTTGTCTTTCGCGTAAAAGCTCAGTGAATAGCTCTCGCATAAAGTAGCTCGCGTAAAGTTGTACTCTGTTCGATCCCTGCGTAAAGTCTGAGTCTGACTCATTTTGAATTGCGTAAAGTTCTCAACTTCTTTGACTTGGTCTATGAAGTACTTTTTACGCTCCTACAAAACCCCCTTCAAAGTTTTCAAATTTTGAAATACTTTGAAAAGAAGCGTAAAATTTGGGATTTCAACAGTCTGCATAGAATTCAGGATATCCAACGGTCATCCGCGTAAAATTCGGGATACTCAAAAGTCTGCATAAAAGTCGGGATATCCAACAGTCAGCATAAATTTCGGGAATTTGAACCGAATTCAAAATTCTCTATAAATAGAGCTTTTCGAGTAGAGAGAGAACTTTACTTGTCTTTTACAATCTCGAACTCTCTTTATTCTCTTCTCCTTCATACTTCTTATTTCGATTCGATGGCTCCCAAGAACAAGAACGTCGCCGACAGCAAGGGCAAGAAGCTCGCCGCTGATTCATCGTCGGCCGACCGCACAAAAACCACCGTCCCATCGTCGGCGACGCCCCGACAGATAAATCCCACCGTAGCTCCGGCCATGAAAGGTAGAGCACTACCTAATTTCGACCGCGAGTTCATCGGAGAAGAAGAAGAAGAACCCAACTTTTGAACTCTACACCCACGTTATACGTATCAGCATAAAGTTTGAAATAAGAAAATACGCCCACGTTATACGTGCCAGCGTAAAAATAGAATATATACCCACGTTTATACGTGCCAGCATAAATTTTAAAATACGCTCACATTAATGTGTGCCAGCGTAAAAATTAAAATACGCTCATGTCAACACATGCCAGCGTAAAATCCATAATTCGCTCACATCAATATGTGCCAGCGTAAAAATTAAAATACGCTCATGTCAACACATGCCAGCGTAAAATCCATAATACGTTCACATCAATATGTGCCAGCATAAAAATTAAAATACGCTCATGTCAACACATGCCAGCGTAAAATCTATAATACGCTCACATCAATATGTGCCAGCGTAAAAATTAAAATACGCTCATGTAACACATGCCAACATAAACTTCATAATTGAAAGACTTTGCGTAAAAATAAAAAAACTTTTACACTTTAAAAATTTTTGCGCATAAGCGTAAAGTTTGCATAGTCATAGTCTTTAATCTTTATGCGTAAAAACTCAGACTAAGTCATCTGCGTAAAATTTTAAAATTAGATTTTTACTAACTTAATTTTTCTTTTTTTTTGGCATTGGACTTGCAAATTCATCCACTTGCAGAAATATTTGGCTCACCAACTGGTATGGTGGGTTCAAATTATTTGGAGAACCTGTCCCATGTGGAGTTTCCTCAGTCGAATCCAGAATACCATGAGGAGAGAGCACAGCTGATAGCTGCTCAAGGGGACAGAATGCTGCTGTCCATGATAGATAGGAAAGTGTTGGTATCGCTAGATGACCAACAATTTTTGATGCCAGCCTTTCTGTTCGGGGATGCGATAGACTTCAAATCACAAACACACCCCAAGAAAGAGGCTTGGGTGTTCAAATTTGGGGAGAGGGCGATGTATCTCCCCGATATGGACAGGGATTATCTCCTATCTGTATTTGTCCATGCCACCCATCCCCGAAAGATGCTATGGAACCTGACTCCCAGCAGTCATGGTAGGCCAGAAAGGATCATCTTCAAGAGGGAGAGAGCAAATGACATGGGCTACCACACCAGCACTCCCAGTGGTGGAGTTGTCCCCTTCTTCGGTCTCTTACCTGGATTTACTCGGAGTGAAGATTCGGCTTTGATCCAACCAGTACATACCCTAATGTTGATTAACAAGTTCATAGGGGCTGCAGTATTATATCCCTAAGCCAACCCTAGGCTACCAGGGTGGTTGACTCCATATAACCAGAATTGGATTCAGCTTAGTGCCTGGATCCTGAAGCACTTCAAGACAGACTTGGAAGCCATCGGCCTCTATGAAGTGGTAGCCTCTACAAGCCAAGGTATACCACCGAACAGTAATTTGTTCCTGGCTCTGATGGAGATATATATCAGTTCAACAGGAACTTTTACGACCCCACTCGGTGAGATGGGTCTTGCCCTGAACGAGATGCAATTCATCTCGAAGCTGCCAATGTGTGAAGCGCCTTATGAAGAATATGTTCCCTCCAATAGGGAACTGGAAGAAATAAGAGAGAGGAATCCTTGATTAGTTGAGGTTTACCAAGAACTGATATGTCTTTATTTAATTTGCACATCTATGTATGACAGTGGATCACACTTGGCGTACACTAATAAATGGACAACTTATCTATTCTATCATGAGAATAGAATATCCAAGAACGAACAGGGAAGATTTCAAGAAAACAAGGCTCCAACCATCAACCCTTGTTCAATAATCCTTGCAGTTTTGATCAATAGTTTAATGATCTCACATAAGTCTCCAGACAAGTATCTGCCCAAAAAGACCGGAGACATCCCTGCGGGGACTGAAACTTTGAGCCACCTGAGGCACGGTAGTCAAAAGCTCTCCAGGGAAGCTTTGCTAGCAGGCTTTTTGTCCTTGTGGCTGCGGAGATGGGTTGTGCCCGGGATCAGCACAGTAGACCGAATTCACCGAAACGTAGTGTGGCCGGCAGTACGTTTGGTGTTCAAAGCCAGAATTAACTTGCTATCGGCAATGGTGTGCCGAATTAATGCAGGTTTGAGGATTTTTGGTGAGGAACTAATCAACAATGCTCCTCACCGAAAAGATTTCCCAAGGATGGAGATGCCCTACACTTATCTAATGGGCTGGCTGCTACATCATAACTGCAATTAGCTGTCGTAAGGCCCTGGAGATAATACGGAGGTTTTCCTCCAAAAATTCAACAAATCTACATGGACTGCTACTACAGTGGCAGATACCCGAGCAGTATTGAATTATTCTCACGGTTGGAACTTCTTCTACACCCGGCCACAAGTTCCAACTGACTGCCTCGGCGTACAGTTTGAAGATAGAGGGAAAGGAACAACTTCATTGCCTGTGCCAGTTTTCAGATGGCTAGTGTGCATCAGACCCTCCCATCTGATGTACAGGCATGAAGACGACTGCGCGTTCGAACCATATCTTCCAAGTCGGTTCGCTCGTCAGTTTGGAGATAACCAACTTCATGTTGGTAATCCCTCCACCAGCTTCCGCCACTATGGGAAGCTAATCGACGGGGCAAGGGCCTGGAGGTATTTTAGCACCGCTTGTACCGGTGCTAAGTTCAAAGTATCGACTGCTACAAGCACGAACGAGCTACGTATACTTCATACGTATGCTCGCTTTTATGTATTGATCTGCTCCTTCGTCCATGGCTACAACTTGAAAGGTAGTCTAAGATGGCCCAAAGAAGGGAATGTAGAAGAGCCGGTCAGGGTATTTCCGGATATACCCAATGACGCTGCTGTTCCAGATCAGTATCTGGAAGTCATCCCTATGGGAGCTGGAGAAGTAGCTGCAGGACCAATCATTATTGGCAAGTCCCGGAAACGAAAACAAGGTGCAGCTGCTACTCTTCCAGAGAAGACCCTTCCTGAAAGAAGAAGAAGGTTACCGTCAAAGGGCCTTCTAGACCAAGAGCCGCTACCCCTGAGAGTGGCACTCCGGTTGATGTGCCGCAACATCTGGCATCTTCTTCAGCTCATCCGGGAGAAGGATCCTCTGCATCTCAACCGGCAACATCCACAGAAGGTGTGGGGGTTCTATCTCCAGGCCGCCTCAGCTCGTCACTTCATTTGTCTTTGCCATCAAAGGCACAAGTTACTGAGGAGGCTGCCCCTATACATACTGTTGATCGAGAGCTCATCCCATCTGATGAACCAGTTCTGGCTTTCGATGATGATGACTGGAATGGGGACTATGACTCGTACCTGACACGTTCTGCACCTACTCCAGGTAAATATATATCACACAAAATCTATACAAGATTATGTATTATGATTTTGTATATTAATTTATTTTGTTTAATTTGTAGGTGTCATCATTAGATCAAAGCTTGTGGCTCCTCCTCCTTCTCAAGAAGATATTTATGAGAAAAATGCGGAGTCTGAGGAAGAGGATTCTTCTTCAGAAGAAGAAGATGCTCAAGAAGAATGTTCTCCATCTATGAAGGTACAACAAGAGCCAGAAGTACAGGCTCAGCCAGAATTGTCTCCTCCTACTGAGGGCAGGGATAAAGAACAAACCGCAGAATAACCTTTTGAAAACTTTAAAGGGGGTTTTGTAGGAGCATAAAAAGTACTTCATAGACCAAGTCAAAGAAGTTGAGAACTTTACGCAATTCAAAATGAGTCAGACTCAGACTTTACGTAGAGATCGAACGGAGTACAACTTTACGCGAGCTACTTTATGCGAGAGCTATTCACTGAGCTTTTACGCGAAAGACAAGTTGTTGAATCATTGCATTTAATGCGCGTGATACTGATTCTGACATAATTATTTTTTGACAGCGGACAGCACAGAAGCCGAGAAGATTTGATTTACACCAAATCCAACACTGACGTTTAGTGTACAGATGGGCTACTTTACGCTCAAGAGATTGCTTCTTTTACGCACGAAAGCTATTCGAGCTTTTTACGCTCAAGGCTATTGTGTGCGTAAAGTTTATTTGAGCTAATTTTACGCTCAAGGCTATTTTTAGCCACTTTACGCGGGAAGTTTATTTTGGGCTATTTTACGCCCAGTCTGCTACTTTAAGCAGGAAGTATATTTTGGGACATTTTTACGCCCGATCTTTTCTGGTTACAGGAGAACGTGGTTTGCTTACGTGGCTTTCATGCCTCACTTATTGAGGAACGTGTGTACGTGTTTTCCTCATTTTGTTGAAATAGTGGGACACGTGTCACCATGCGTAGAGATCAAAACTCTACGTGGGACACGTGTCATCACGCGTAAAGGATTGATTCTCATCATGGGTGACAGTTACCAAACTTTATTGCTTTTTACGCACAGTAGATCTAGTCTATAAATAGACTAATTTTTAAAACATCTGGAGATCAGAAATAGAGAGACAGGAGAGGAGATTCTGAGAAAACTCATACTTTCAGAGTAATATTCCCAGAAGCATTTCTTCAACTTTTTCTCAAGAACAGGGTGAAGCAAAACAAGAAAGCATTCGACTGTGCCATCAGTGCCGTTGCTCGATACCTTTCCGGTGACTTAGTTCTTCAGATTGTTCGTCTTCTTCAAGCAGTTTTCTTCATCATCATCGTATGGTCCAAGGAACAAAGTGATCGCTCTCAGATCAGACTTTCATAGCAATACTTTTCAGAACAATTTGTACTTTTTGTACTTTTTCTAGTTTTCTTTCAAAAGCCAATTTTTAGGCATTTTGTTAAGTGAAACATAGCTTAAATGATTAGTTTACACTATATAATTTAACACTCATTTTCTAGTAGTGTGACACATTTATATATGCATGCTCGTTATTCTTAATCCTTATTTATAAAGCATGCATATCACTCTAGTCCATAGGACCTTGGTTTTGATTTGAGTTAATATGATTTTAACTCTTCGTCTTTAAAAGTTTTGAGATAGTTACTTCTTGCCGATTTGTATTTAATATGTCATATTTATCTTAATCGATATTTGTGAATATATGTGTTAAGCACAAGCTTCTTATCACTTGACAAGTATACACTTATACTTCTATTTTAACCTTGTGCTTACATAATATATTCATTATTGATTTTCATGTTTTATTTTTGATTAAATCTCTTATGAATCAATTATGTATTTGCCTAATAAAGCCTATTTATACGTGCTTTTGAATTTGTGATAGTTTTTCAAACATTTATTATGGATACATGACTATATTCATTAAATCTCTATTTACATGTAGATCATGTATTTCTTATATCGATATCTATTTTTGTATAAATATCTTTATGTGGGCATATGAATTAACCTCAAGTTTCATATTATTTTGAAGAGTATCGATTCATACTTGTGCTTACCTCATACTTTAGCTATTGATTCTTTTGACCAAATTTGTGCATCTATTCTTGAATCAGTTAGCTTCTTCCTTAAAGTCTTCTTTTGATGATATCTTCTTAGTTTTTTTTGTTGACTTTATGGATACATGTCTTTTACTTGATTCTTGAATATTTTCATGTATGCCTATTTGATATATATATATATATATATATATATATATATATATATATATATATATATATATATATATATATATTGGAATAAGGGTAAATTTTATTTCACGCAAATCACAGTAAAGGTGTAGCTCCCCTTCCGAATTTTCAAAACTATTGTTGATATTTGTGTACAAAATAAAATTCTTAATTCCGAAATCTTCCCCAAAATCTCTAACCCTAATTTTGCCAGGCCTCCTTAAGATATATTTTTAAATTGATGACCTAGTTTTTAATTATATTTTTGAATGTTGAAATTATTTGCTAATATTTGAATACGTGACTTAAAATTATTTTGATGCTCGCCTAATTAATGTAGATCCATGAGATTTAAAATTTCGTGATATTTTAATATCAATTTTAATTTAGTAATGGATTATGATTTAGAATAGTTTTGATTAAAGATTTATTTGATTTAAATAATAAAGGGAGCTTTATCTACCAGGAGCCTTACACCTTATCTACTAGGAAGGTATATTTTTAAAAAAGAGTTTTGCTAATACCAATTATATTGATAGGGTTACTTCGATAATACTAGAAATATTGTTAGCAAAATCCATTGCTAGATTAAGATTTTCATGCATCAGATTTAAATTGATGGATATTATTGAATATTACATTTTATATATTATTTATATTAAGATTTGATTTATCTAGTTCCGATCTAGAATTATAAAATGCTACTCTTAAAGTTATCGATAATATTGATTTGAATTTATGTATTTAAACTATTAATCATTGATAGATTATGATAAGATCGATCTTGTTTTATTGGAATTTACAAGATTTAAACTTTGGATAAATATTAAATGATAGCAGTAATTAGTTGTTTGAAATTGGGTCTCAATATATACGATTTAAATGCTGTTAAAGAATATCAAGTATATAATTTAAATATTATTTAGTTAATTTTTTGGTAGATCGAGTGTTAATTTAGATGCTTATTGGATTTGAAACAAAGGAAAGGATTATCCAATCAAACTCCTTGTTCTTATCAAAACTTGGAGACTAACCTCCTATTTAAGGAGAGCTCCTCGTATCTTTTCTTCCAACTTCCCAGAAATCCACAAACAACCACACGCATCATCTCCGCCATCCCCTCCCCTCTGTCAGTAAGCCAACACCACCCCGACCGTCATTCACCATCACCACCTCCGACCCTCTCCTCCTTGATGCCAGACCGACCCCAGTCGTTCCCATCATTCTCATCACCACCATCGTCTACAACAGATCGCATCACCACCAACACATCCAACACCCAAAATTTTGTGCTCGTGTCCGGACCTAGGTGTCTGTGTCCCTGTCCACATCCATTCTCTCCATACAGTTCATACACTAGCACAAAATCTCGTGTCCAAATCGGACACGAATACAGAACCCAAAGAAAATCCCGTGTCCACATGCGGACACGATCCAACCAATAACAAAAATTCGTATCAAGACTCTAACCTAGACTCGGCACCTCCACCGGAGCTCCCGCCGGACCTGCTGCCAGATCTAGCGTCGAGCCCCTCTCGGCCATTCCCTTCGCGCGCCAGAACCGCTCGGACTGGCAGCGCCTCCGCCACCCGGAGATGCAAGACCCGCTGCCGGCCTCCAGATCTGCCTTGGCGCGTCCTGCTGCGACCGCGCTGCCATGGCGCGTTGCACCTTCTCGCCGCCCTCTCCTTGCATCGCTGGAACCGGAGTACCCATCTTTGCGGCTTCGAGCGGCAGATCCGACCGACCCTCTCCCGATGAGCACCACCATCGGGCGCCTGCCGCCCGTCGACGCCCCTCTTCGTAGAAACTCTTCACTCGAGTATACTCTCCGCCGCCCCCGGAGCTCGCACGGCAAGACAGCACCCTCGGTGAGCGCAGCCCCACGAGCGGCCGTGCCTCCCACCATGCCGCTCTTTCTCGCCGGCCTTTCGCACCACCCGAGCTTCTAGATCTACATCTGACCACCATCACCGCGTCTGACCCAAACTTCGGAGCTGTCCTCCCGCGACAAGAAGAACCGACCTCGCCACCACTGATGATCTTCCGAGCGCCATCAGCTCTCTCCTCCGGACTCGGTGGTCTGGTCTCCCACATGGAGAACCTTCTCGAAGAGCTCAGTAAGAGCTCAGTAAGTTTTCTTTCTACTATTTGTCTCCTTTTCGTTTGATTGCTTCTTCTCTCCAGTTTAAGAGCAGTATAGGTATTTGGGCCTTGGAGTACTAGGCTGAGTATTGGGCCTTACTGCCTGGGCCTGGTATTTGGGCCAGATGCTCAAAATATATTAAGTATTATAAGGCTAATTTAATTATTGGGCTCTACCTATGGGCTGTTGGTTTGGGCTGAATAATTTCGACTGATTTTGATTATAGGCTGAGATGGTTGGGGCAAGAATAAATAAGTATTTTAGGCTAAGATGGCTGAGGCAAGAATAAATAAATAAGTTTTCCTTTTTAATATAATTTATTGTGTTATTTTGGGGTTTAATATATGGTTAGGGTTCGTTGGGCTTGTGGGCTGATTAGTAATTAGAAGTAAATAGTTTAATAATTTTGTTTATTTAGTATTAAGTTTTAGTTATTTGTTAATTGTTTGATTAATTATTTTGATTAAAAAGTATATATCTATTAGTATATTTTTTTAATATTGATTCACATATAAATATAAATTAGTATATTTTCTAAAATTATTTTAGCTAATAAATATAGTTTTCAAAGTGCTATAAATATTTTCTAAAATAGTTATAAATATTTATTTATATAATTTCTTTCAAATCAAATCTTGACCGCGACTAATCATACGTTCCTGTTTATTGTGATTCTGACTACTGCATATCGACCCTAGGCTAACTGGACTATTGTGAACGCAACAGCATTATCGGTTTTACCAGCTAAGGACCTCAGGCACGTACACTTTCTGATTGCTTTCGATTCATAGTAGTCTTTTCATTTCATGTCTATACATATATCTTGCTGCTTGTTGACACGCTCGTCACACGGAGTAGTCGGAAGGGGAAATATCTTAGTAGACATGTGGACTACCCAGAACTATCCCCATGATGTCTATTCGTGAACAATAGCACCTGTACACGACACGTGCAGGTGCCAGATTTACCCCCTAGCCGTTCATATGTCGAAACGGATATTTCACACCACATAGGTAGTTGTCTTTTATTTACTTCCCTTTTCTTCTCCACCGTGCCATGTCATCAGTTACCTTCTAGTTTTTATCTCTCATATGTTATTCTCATGTCTTGTTAATTCTATTGTATTTTTGTATTGCCGTCGGTTTGTGTACTTGTTCCATTCCTGACTGGAAACCAATATTTTTTAGGTTAGCTGTGGCTTCACTTAGCTTGGAAGATACGGGTGTACATGCAGACAGAAACCTAGAAATAGATTGTCACCCCCGTTTTCCGTTCTACATATTTCCAGTATACGTATACGGAATCCTGACATGTATTTTTATTTTTCTGCCTGGCTAGCTAATTTCAGTTTAATCTTGATTAGGTTCATCATGGCATGTAATGGTTTAACTTGGTTTATTTTGGGTTGGCTTGGTTTATTCTTTGGTTCATTATGTTAAACCCACCACCTTCCCCTTTATAACCTACCTAACTTTTCTCTCTCCTCCACTTTCTCATTAACTCTCTTCCTTCTCTATTAAACCCACCACCAACCAAGAACACCCCTTAGGCAAGTGCAACTTGCTTCCACAAGAGAACCCATTTTATTGTTCCAATAGCTTCTTCTCATATTTCTAAGACACATTAGAACTTGTCATTTTCCATTTTGAGGCTTTGATTTTTGTAGATCTAGAAATTGGTCATTTTCGAATTTTGGTGGTTTTGATCTATCAAACTCCTTTGTTTTCAAGTTTTGATGGTTCTATGTTGTAGAGAATTTCATTCTACCCAATTTTGACCATTGAAAAGTTGGATTTGGACTTGTTTTGACTAAGTTATAGATTTTTGAAGCTTTGGGTTCAACCATGGAATTCCTGCTGCTTTGGAGAAGACAGTGAGCAGTATGCGCGAGCTTTTTAGCTTGCGCCACTGAGTTGTGCGTGCTCTTTAGCGCAGCGCAGTCTGACTCGTGCGCAGTCTGACCTCGTGTGCAGTCTGACTCGTGCGCAGTCTGACTCATGCGCAGTCTGACTCGAGCGCAGTCTGACTCGTGCGCAGTCTGACCTCGTGCGCAGTCTGACCTCGTACGCAGTCTGACCTCGTGCGCAGTCTGACCTCATGCGCAGTCTGACTCGTGCGCAGTTTGACTCAGGCGCAGTCTGACTCGTGTGCAACCTGACTCAGCCGCAACCAAGTCTCGCGCAGTCTAGTGCCTGGCGCAACATGACTTGGCCTGACTCTTTCTGGTGCAACTTGACCCGACCTTCTGTATTTTAGTGATTGGCACCCCTAGTGCCTAGGCGCAACCTGATGTTCAGGTGTAACTGGACTTGACCCTACTTGCCTTGGCGCAACCTGTTACCCTGGCGCAACTTGGCTAATGCCACTTGTTGGCCATAGTACCCCTTGTTCCTCCCCCTTGGGCGCATTATGTCCCCATATCCCCCTTTTTAGGATTTTTGCACCCATTTTATATCCTTACGCCTTTCTGATATAAACTCGACATGAACCCGATGTGATCATGACATTATTTATGAATGTTAATCTGAACACGGCTTAGTGATGGAATTGCATGATCAGTGACCCGTTGTGGTGCACTTGCATAAACACGAAATGGCATTATGACCTTACAGGATAACTCTTGATAGTGACCCGCCGTGGTGCACTCTTGACAAGTAAATTGACATGATAATTCTTGATGATGGTCCGTTGTGACGCACCCTTGCCTTGATAAGTAAGCTTGATAAGTAACATGACATGATGGTGACCCGCCGTGGTGCACCCTTGACAAGTAATCTTAACATGATAACCTTGATACGCTGTTACGACGGCTAACCTGACATGCTAAAGTGAATTCTTGACACCGTGGGTGATTGTATTGAATATGCTTGTATAAGCAACCAGTCTTGTCTCGCATCATGTCTAGGACATGTATCCCTGGTTACCACGGTCAGGGATTCATACTGAATCTGACTAGGTTAATGACTAGATTGATCACGTAGAGCATATAGAGAGGTATTCCGGCTACAAGCAATCCCGTTATCTGGGCGCCTTCCTTGATGGACTTTTAGCCTACCGACGAGTAGGACACATTTCCAGCTCACTGTTATGTGGGGCACTACATAAAACGATTACTATGCACACTGTCATGTGTTGCATCCAAGTCACCTAACAAGGCATGATAACTCTAATCTTGAATCTTGCGTCTGGATAACCTGGATAGTCTGCAGGGCTTGTGGCCGTAGGCGTACCTCATTGCATCTTGCTAGTAACTAAGCTTGTGATAACCCTAGTTAGTTAAATATCAAGTCGTACTCTTGCTTGGCCGTAAATGATGGATGGAGTCCTATATTGTCTAGTCTTACCTAGATCCGGTGCATGGATATCTCCGGACATGCTTGTTTATGCTTTACTTTATCGATAATTGGTTCGAGGCTAAGTTCTGTTCAGGTGAAGGGTTACAACCCCGGTCCTTGTTTGGTTTACGGGTTGTAACTTGGGTACCGGAATAGTCCTCTAGTTATCTTATCGTTTATCATCCTATTTTCTTTAACTCATGTCTTATGTTATTTCACCTATGACTTTATGTGTTGACATGCTGGTTTTAGTTCTTAAGTGAAGCCCCCTTTATGGCACTTGCTCTTTCTTGGGTCTGACCCAGCTGGTTTTGTATGGCCAGATTTTAGAGCAGCTACCGAGGATCTCCCAACTTTCCTGCCAGATGGTGAATACTAGAAGGAATCCCGGCAATGAGTGGGTTTTTATTTTGCTCTCCCACTCCCTTGTAAAAATATTCTTTTGAGGCGTTTAGCCGTCGAGCAAGTGTTAGCTCGTTTGCAACTTTACTTACTGTCTGCCTACGGGCTGTAGCATGATTGACAAATCCTAGGGTTGATCATTTATGACTTAAACTCTTGCTAGTCTTCGTATTTTGTATGACTAGCTTCATGATCATCTGAATATGTAATGTATGGGACACCTTACTTTGTATGTTTGATGATCTACCATCTTGTTATATCTACTCGCTTGCTGGAGATTGAGACACTAGGCTTGTTATTGACCTTAAGAGACTAATGGCTTGTAGTAAACCCTCATGCATCTAGACAACCGTGACCATATTACGAGGTGAGATTCACTTCAATGTATGTAGCTGGCTGTGTCTGTCCCCCGCTCTCCAGTATTTTGGTTCAGGGGCGTGACACGGTTTAAGTGGTGGCCCATGCAGGTCTTGTAGATCAAGATGTGTGAGGGTTTACCGGATAGATGTCTCAATCAGCACTCGCCCTTGATCTCTACTCGTGCCTTCTGATCTTTCAGAATCCTTGACCTAATCACATGTTTATATCCTCGATCTATCATGGTCCTTTCTTATTGTTCCCCATGTCGTTTCTTCCGCGGCATTGTTCCTGGTCCTACCGATCAGCAAGGCGGAGCACCTCCAGTGGACCAGCAGCAACCTGGAGACCAAGCCCAGCTCTCTGGAGTGGCCTCCTGTCACGACCCGCACCCTAGAGTAAGGGCACGAGACGTGGCGTCCAGTCTACGCCGCAGTATCGGCGGTAGAACGCTGTCCTAGGTCACAACATCTAACAGATACAGGTAATAAACAGTTATACTCCCCGAATGGGGGTGACATAACAAAATATATCTCAATCACAACTAAGGTAGAGCAATGAAAGGAAGATAGATAGATAGATAAACAGATGCAAGATCCAAATCCACAGGAATACAGATAAAGAGAGAGAGCTAAGTGTCTATAATAACTCCACAGCATCCAGAAATAATACAGATCCCAAATAGATACAACTCAGTCTAATACTATGAAATAAGATAAGACAGCTATGGAACATTGGTCTCTACTGCTAAAAGATCTGACTGGAAGTCCTGATCACAAGTGTCCTCTAAAGCTGTCCCATAGAAGGTATCTAAGCCAGCCTCATCCTCGTCCTCTGTAAATATTTCAACAGGTCCAATCAGGACGGAAGCGAGTACAGTACATCTCAACAAAATCATAACCGGTTAGGAAATATAAACATGCTAGAGAGTAAGATACAGGACCTGAAGAATAATATGATAAAAACAGAGACTGTAAGTAAATAGCTACAATATATAGAGAACTAACAGTGCTAGTGATTCAGAACACAAGATGGTTATGTAAACGGCACGATGTTATACACGAGTAATCTACAGAGGTTGTACACGAGTAATCTACTGGATTGAATACATAACCACTTCTACTCCCCCGCCCCAATCAATACACAAGGATCTGGCTAAGTTATGTTATTGTACACGAAGGTCATGTGAATACATGATTATACACGATTTCACACGTTTCGTACACGAATGTCATAAATACAAGGAGTACACGATGTTCACGATAAAGTACACGAACACGAAATACCCGATGTATCCGCTAAGGGGATAACATTGCCCAACAAGATCCATATAGTACTAATCCGTGTTTCCAACGTGTCAGCATTATGCAAAATAATCTAAAGCAGGAAATATACTCCTAATACAGGATATAAAATGATCAGAGAATGTACTCGCCTGTAACCTGGTGAATCTGAGAGAATATATACTGTCCGAGGAGTGGTGTCTGTCTCCTATAGAACAGTACAAGTCACTATAAGTCTACAATGATAATAAGATGCAAATCAATGCATTCTACATGAATCTAGGTCAAACTAGACCAAAGTCAACTCTTGGTCAACTCTGGTCAACCCTAGAAGTCAAACTAGGTCAACCAAGTCAAACATAAGTCAAACTAGTCAAACTAGTCTATTCTAGGTCTAACAAGCCATTCTAGGTCCTAACAAGGCTAAACAGTCTATTCTAGACTCCATACTAGGCATACCATGCCATAGGCTAAAAGACTAGGCCATGGGCCAATAGGCTAAGCCAAGTCTATACAACCTACAAAACATCTATACACATAACACATATATATATATATCTAATATCTAGTACACAAATAGATCCATTAAATAATATAACTAGAAACACCCTATAGGCTAATGTGATTTAGCATACAACCTAGAGGTTAATACATACATATATGCATAGGCATAGAGAGGGGCACATAAATATGTGTCCAAGTGTATGCGTGTGTGTGTATCAGATAGAGGGTGTGTGTCATAAGAGAGTGGCATATACATATACTAGTGTATGTGTGTACTAGTGAAGTGAGGCATGTGTATGAGTGTGTGTGACTAGAGTGTGTGTGAGTGATACATTGCATGTGTGTGTGAGTGGGCTAGAGGGTGTGTGATACATAGGCATGTGTGTGTGTGTGTGTGTGTTAGACCTGAGAAAGTGTGTGTGTAGAGTGAAGTGATAGGGTGTTAATTAGTGAGAGAAATGACATATGTAAACAGTGAACAGGAATAACATTAAGCCCAACTTCATTTCAGAACAGTTAACATGTACAGTCCCATATCATTTCAGATTTCAGTCCCATATAACACAGTAAAACAGTCCCACACAACCCATAACAGTAAAATAGTTCATTCATTGAATTTCAGGTTTTAAACCCAACCTCATTTCCAGTTTTTACATTGAAAACCATTCTCAGTAAAACAGTTTGAAACCCAACTTAACTTCCAGATTTTCAGTCCATAATCATTCTCAGATTTCACCCCCAAACTCAGTTAACAACAGTTGAATCTAACAGTTCAAAAACTCACCCATATAAACACATAACCCTATTAAAACAGCCCTCTATGAAATCTCAGATTTATGAAGAACAACACATCCAAATCAGTCCAATTTCAACACACTACTAGATAATACATAGGTACACCTATATGAGCCTTAATTACAAGTAATAAACTGTGTTAAATAGGTTTAATTGATTGCTAAAACTCATTTTTGCAAAACGGGAAAATCAGGAAAATGAACTGATACAATGGTTTCAGAAAAAAAATAGAAAATGAGAAATTGATCTAGAAAATCAATTTAAAACGAGAATTTAATGGTTGGTAATATCAATACACAATGTGTACGTATCACACAAGTGGTTTGTGTCCACAAAAGTGGACACAAATGTGTCCATCGAATTTAAAATGCAAAACAGTGCAAAAACTGTGCAACACAGAACAATCATCGTGCACGTGTTCCCCGAGTTCGTGTGCACGACACGACACGACACGACACAACCCACGTGATTGTGTCCCAGGGTCGACCTAGACTAGGGCTAGGGATAGGTAACCCTGACACGTGTCCACGTCGCGTGTACGCGACACGAGACACGCGCATCAGTGGCTAAAAACGACAACCACTGAACAGTACAAAAACCCGTGCACGTGTTCGTGCGTGTCCGACACGACACGTGGGGCCCTGAAACTTGGGGAGCCCCATGTCAGTGTCGGCCCCCAGCTGTGTGTCAAATCCCAAGTGTCGGGGTGGCGTGTCCGTGTCACAAATATGCCCGAGTGGCAGGGCACGCACAGTCCCCGCGCGCGCGTGTGCACGACCGTGTGTACACGTGCCCGACACGACTCGACACGACACCAAGAACACACAAAGACACCAGAAACCTATAAGCGAGGTCAAATACTAATTTTCTATTTAAACAATTTTCCAAAATTCACACGAAATGCCCATTGGGGCATTTTATCAAACACCTAATACTAGACACTGATACGTGTCCAGTTTGGACACGAAAGGACACAAAAACTTGGGGATTCCTATTCCTACAGTTAGGTTAGGTATAGGGCTCCCTAATGATGTAAAAATAACAGAAATCTATGGTGAGGAAATGAATATACCTATGAGTATCAAAAGCTCCAAAAAGCTCCACAAAGAGGTGCTCCTCTTGATGGCCAAATTCCTCCAATGAGCTCCATAGCTGAGAACACTTGGTACCAACAACAAATAGAGGAATTTTAGGACTCAATGCAATTTGTTTGGGTTAAAAAGGAATTTAAAATGGATTTACTAGGATTTATTGAAGATGGGAAATACCTCTAATTTCTAAAACTTGGCAAGAACTTTCTAATGGAGGCTAGCCCTAACTTTGAGGGGCATTAAATAGGATAGGAAAGGGTCAATAGTGGCTGCCATGGGCTGATTAGGATTAGGGTTGGTTCATGGTGTGGGCCTATGGGCTATTAAGCCTAAGTCATTAGTCATGACTTATGTAGTCATAAGCCATATTAGTCAAATCAACTCCAAATCTCTCCAAACAAGTTCCAATGACTTAACCCTCACTAAATTAGGTCAAACCAAGTTTACTTAACCTAACCAAGTGGTCTTAACCTAGGTTAGTCACTAGGTTAGCCTTCTAGTCAACACTAGTCAAAGTCAACTATAGGGTCAAAATCAATTCTACTAAAAATCACTAAAAATCATATTAATTATAATAAATATAATTAATACTAAAATCACTAACCATGGTTAGCTGAGACTATCTATGACTAATCTAGGTTGGGTCCAAACCAAGTTAGGCTAATCACAATACATGGAAATAAATTAAATAATATTAAAATTACACCATTCTTAATAATATATTAAATTCCAAATATATACATTAAATTCAATTAAATTCAAAATGACAAAAATATCCTCGAACTGGAAATGATAAATGAAACACCCTAATCACATGGTCAGGCTCTAGGTTAAGCTGTCTCTAGTGTTACACTATCAAAACACCAAAATCATATGTCATGATTTAAAAATAGTTTTAAAAAGATTTAAAATTACCAAAAATTATATCATGATTAAAAATATCATTATTAAAAGATTAAAATTACAAAATTTCAAAATTACCCTCATTTGGAAAACTGGGTGTTGTACCTCCCGAGTCATGCATTCCGGGGACCCCGAGCCCCCAGTTCAGCCAGTCCAGCCTGCAGAGCCTGACGATGGTACCTTGGTGGGTCTCATCAGGACATTACTTGCGTCTCAAGATCGTCGGGGCGATGCCCTGCACCAGGCAGTACAGGATGCCATGGGCCGTGTTGGTTATCAAGGGAACAGTGCGGCTAGTAGTTTCAAGCGCCTCAACCCTCCCTTCTTCGACGGTAGTGAAGACGCTATTGCAGCTGATGCGTGGCTCCAGGACATTGAGATTATCTTAGATGCAGCCAAGACTCCAGAAGGAGAGAAGGTAGCTATGGTGCACCTACAGTTATTGGACCTAGCCCGCACCTGGTGGGCGATGATAGCAGTTGGATTGGCAACGCCTGTCCCGTGGGCAGTATTCAGTAACAAGTTCTAGATCAAGTACTTCGATGTTGTAGCTCGGCACGACCTACAGACGAGGTTCACCAATCTCAGGCAGATGAGCAGGACGGTCGATGGATATGCGACCGAGTTTTCAAGACTGAGTCGGTTTGCTCCCACTTTGGTGGCAACCGAGTTTGATCGAGCGCAGCGGTTCCAGCAGAGACTCCACCTAGAGATCATTCTAGCAGTAGAGCAGTTTGAGCATCAGACCTTTGATGCTGTTTTGCGGGCAGCTAAGAGGCATGAGTATACCTCGCAGAGAATTGTAGACAGAACTGGAGGATGGAAGCGGTCCCATGGTCAGATGACCCAGTCCTCAGCCCCAGCCCCGGCAGCTAGGGCCTTGACCATTGGAGCTCCGAGGAGGGTAGCATCAGTTACGTCGGTTCAGCATTCGACTCCGACGTATCCTCAGCAGCAGAAGCGGAGGCAGTCTTCCACAATGGGCTGCACTCATTATGGGAAGCCAGGGCATGTAGTGTCAGAATGTCGCCGAGCACAAGGATTGTGTTTGGCTTGTGGGGCACCGGATCACATGATAGGGTCCTGCCCACAGAGAGCCGGTTCATCCTCATCGACCCAGACTAGTCCCTCAGTGAGGGGACCAGCACCAGTACAGCAGCAGCAGTATCAGCCTCCGAGGCCATTGCCGCCTCAGGCTCAGGTATTCCAGCATCAGCGACCGCAACAGTATGCCCAGGTCCAAGCTCAGGTTCAGAACCGCCAGAGAGGTTTCCAGCAGAGGGGAACAGCACCCAGAGGGCACGGTCAAGCGATGGCTTTGACCGTAGAAGAGGAGTTGGCATCAGGTGAGGTGGTGGCAGGTACCATTCTCGTCAACTCTTTTCCTACATCAGTATTATTTGATTCAGGTGCATCGTATTCATTTATGTCTACACGATTCACGACACAGATAGGACTAGAGCCCGAGTCATTATCAGTAAGGCTCAATATACTTACTGGTAACGGACTTGTGGGTGTAGATAGGGTGTTTTCCTCGTATCGAATCGTAGTTAGCGGTAGAGAGTTTCTCGCTAGGTTGATAGAGTTTTTGATGGCCGATTATGATGTAGTCCTAGGAATGGATTGGTTGAGGGACCAGTATGCTAGAATAGATTGCCATATCGGCAAGATTATTTTTAGTCTTCCTGGTGAGCCAGAGTTTTTATTTTTTCGAGGCAGAGTAGAACCTTCTTCCCCAGCATTGCGGATGGCCGCAGCAGCAGCAGTTCAGTTTTCCAGAGTTGTAGAAGAGTTTCCTGACATATTTCCTGAAGAGCTTCCAGGCATGCCCCCAGGAAGAAAGATAAAGTTCACTATCGACTTGATTCCAGGGGCGGCACAAGTGTCAGAGAGAGTCTATAGGATGGCACCATCAGAGTTGGAGGTCATGTACAAGATGATTGAAGAAATTAGAACCGAGGGATTCATTCGTGCTAGCGGATCACCTTGGGGAGCTCCGATGCTTCTTGTGAAGAAGAAGGATGGTACGTCAAGATTATGTGTTGATTATCGTACCTTGAACTCTGTAACAATTAAGAACAGATATCCTTTGCCAAGGATAGATGATTTATTTGATCAGCTCAGGGGGCGGCAGTATTCTCAAAGATTGACTTGCGGTCGGGGTACCATCAGATCAGAGTCAGAAAGCAGGACATCCCGAAGACAGCATTCAGATCTAGATACGGACATTGGGAGTTCCTTGTTATGCCATTTGGAGCAACCAATACGCCGGCCGTATTCATGGACCTCATGAATCGTATCTTCATGCCCTATTTGGACCAGTTCGTGATAGTTTTCATAGACAACATCTTAGTCTATAGTGAGAACGAGACAGAGCATGAACAGCATCTTCGTGTAGTTCTTCAGATTCTTAGGGAGCACCAGTTGTACGCAAAGTTCAGTAAGTGTGAGTTTTGGTTGGATCGTATCTCATACTTGGGTCATATCATCACTAGAGGTGGAGTGGAAGTTGATCCCCAGAAGATAGTGGCTATAGAGACATAGCCAGTACCTAGCACCGTCGCAGAAGTTCAGAGTTTCCTCGGATTGGCCGGCTATTACCGGCGGTTTGTGTCAGACTTTGCTCGAATTTCAGCGCCACTGACACAGTTGACCCGTAAGGATTTGCAGTTTGCTTGGACAGCAGAGTGTCAGAGTTCATTTGAGAAGTTGAAGCGGAGATTGATGACGGCTCCCATTCTCACTCTTTCCGACGGGACGGAAGGATTTTCAGTTTATTGCGACGCATCCGGCAAGGGATTAGGATGTGTCTTGATGCAGCATGGTAAGGTAGTCGCTTATGCGTCACGTCAACTTCGTGACCATGAGAGAAATTACCCAACCCATGACCTGGAGTTAGCAGCCGTAGTTTTTACATTGAAACTTTGGAGACATTATTTGTATGGAGATCGGGTGGAGATTTTCACCGACCACAAGAGTCTGAAGTATGTGTTTTCCCAGAAGGATCTTAATATGCGTCAGAGGAGATGGCTAGAGCTACTTGTGGATTATGACATCAACTTGCAGTATCATCCTGGGAAGGAAGGCCAACGTGGTAGCAGATGCATTGAGCAGGAGAGCCGGAGTTTATTTTCTAACGGCGCAGCAAGAGTTGTTAGCAGATCTTCAGAAGATGGGTATTGAAATTGTTCTTCCTTCCAGTGTGGCATTGATGGCCAGTATACAAGTTCAGTCCAGTATAGTTGAGAGGATCAAGTTAGCTCAGTCCACGGACTCTAAGCTTCAGCGGCTTAGGACAGAATGTGTGACAGGACAGAGACCAGAGTTATGCATTCATGAAGATGGTACACTCCGGTATGGGAGGCGTCTTTGTGTACCCAGTGGAGATATCAGACAGGAAATCATGGCAGAAGCTCACAATTCTCAGTATTCAATTCATCCCGACGGTACGAAGATGTATCGTAATATTCGGCAGTATTTTTGATGGAATGGCATGAAGAGGGAGATAGCCCGATTTGTCTCTCGTTGTTTAGTTTGCCAACAAGTAAAGGCTAAACATCAGAGACCAGCTGGACTTTTTCAACCTTTATCGATCCCAGAATGGAAATGGGAGCACATTACCATAGATATTGTAACTGGATTACCTAGATCCCCAGCTGGAAGAGATGCCATCTGGGTTATAGTTGATCGTCTCACGAAGGTAGCTCATTTTCTTCCTTTCAGAATTGGTCAGTCGACGGATCAGCTTGCAGAGATGTACCTCAGGCAGATAGTCAGATTGCATGGAGTGCCAGTCAGTATTGTGTCCGATAGAGATTCAAGATTCACCTCGCACTTTTGGCGGAGTCTTCAAGAGAGTTTGGGGACTCGTCTCAAGTTCAGTTCAGCCTACCATCCACAGACAGATGGTCAGTCAGAACGCACGATCCAGACTCTTGAAGACATGCTGCGGTCATGTACACTCGACTTCGGTGGTTCATGGGAAGATCACTTACATCTTGTGGAGTTCTCCTATAACAACAGTTTCCAGGCTATTATCCAGATGGCACCTTTCGAGGCCTTGTACGGCAGAAAGTACAGATCTCCTTTAGCTTGGGACGGTATCGGTGAGAGGCAAATGCTTGGACCAGAGATGGTGACGAGGACTATTGAGGTGGTCAGACAAGTCAGAGATCATCTTTGAGTTGCCTAAGATCGCCAGCGTCATTGGGCCGATTCTCATCGGCGCCCTCTTGAATTTTCTGTCGGCGACCACGTATTCCTTAGGATCTCGCCTACCCGTAGCGTCATTCGATTCGGCGTGCGGGGAAAGCTCAATCCTAGGTATATAGGGCTGTTTGATATTCTATAGCGAGTAGGTGATGTATCCTATCGTCTCGCTCTTTCGCCGTCGTTACGTGAGGTACATGATGTCTTCAATGTATTCCAATTACGACGGTATATCTCGAATCTGAGTCATATTCTTGATCATTCGGAATTGGTTGTTGGTACCAACCTTTCGTATGAGGAGAGACCCGTATCCATATTGGACCGGAGGGAGAAGATACTCAAGAACAAGACTATCAAGTTAGTCCATGTTGCTTGGGGTCATCACTCTTTGGGTGAGTCAACGTGGGAGCGTGAGGATGATATCCGATCGCGATATCCCGACCTGTTTGACTTATAAGGTATAATGTCTTTCTTATGCCTTATGCTTAAGTTCCTTGCTTGCATGAATGATTGCTTGATTGACTGCTAGTCATATATTATCTGCAATTGATATAGCTTGCTCGACATCTCTAGCCTCTTGATTAAATTTCGAGGACGAAATTCTTTTAAGGTGGGTAGAGTTGTCACCCCCGTTTTTCGTTCTACGTATTTCCAGTATACGTATACGGAATCCTGACATGTATTTTTATTTTTCTGCCTGGCTAGCTAATTTCAATTTAATCTTGATTAGGTTCATCATGGCATGTAATGGTTTAACTTGGTTTATTTTGGGTTGGCTTGGTTTATTCTTTGGTTCATCATATTAAACCCACCACCTTTCCCCTTTATAACTCACCTAACTTTTCTCTCTCCTCCACTTTCTCATTAACTCTTCTTCCTTCTCCATTAAACCCACCACCAACCAAGAACACCCCTTAGGCAAGTGCAACTTGCTTCCACAAGAGAACCCATTTTATTATTCCAATAGCTTCTTCTCATATTTCTAAGACACATTAGAACTTGTCATTTTCTATTTTGAGGCTTTGATTTTTGTAGATCTAGAAATTGGTCATTTTTGGATTTTGGTGGTTTTGATCTATCAAACTCCTTTATTTTCAAGTTTGATGGTTCCATGTTGTAGAGAATTTCATTCTACCCAATTTTGACCATTGGAAAGTTAGATTTGGACTTGTTTTGACTAAGTTATGGATTTTTGAAGCTTTGGGTTCAACCATGGAATTCCTGCTGCTTTGGAGAAGACAGTGAGCAGTATGCGCGAGCTTTTTAGCTTGTGCCACTGAGTTGCGCGCGCTCTTTAGCGCAGCGCAGTCTGGCTCGTGCACAGTCTGACTCGAGCGCAGTCTGACCTCGTGCGCAGTCTGACTCGTGCGCAGTCTGACTCGAGCGCAGTCTGACTCGTGCGCAGTCTGACCTCGTATGCAGTCTGACCTCGTGCGCAGTCTGACTCGTGTGCAGTCTGACTCAGGCGCAGTCTGACTCGTGTGCAACCTGACTCAGGCGCAACCTAGCCTCGCGCAGTCTAGTGCCTGGCGCAACATGACTTGGCCTGACTCTTTCTGGCACAACTTGACCCGACCTTGTGCATTTTAGTGATTGGCACCCCTAGTGCCTAGGCGCAACCTGATGTTCAAGCACAACTGGACTTGACCCTACTTGCCTTGGCGCAACCTGTTACCCTAGCGCAACTTGGCTAATGCCACTTGTTGGCCATAGTACCCCTTGCTCCTCCCCCTTGGGCGCATTATATCCTTACGCCTTTTTGATATAAACTCGACATGAACCCGATGTGATCATGACATTATTTATGAATGTTAATCTGAACACGGCTTAGTGATGGAATTGCATGATCAGTGACCCGTTGTGGTGCACTTACATAAACACGAAATGGCATTATGACCTTACAGGATAACTCTTGATAGTGACCCGCCGTGGTGCACTCTTGACAAGTAAATTGACATGATAATTCTTGATGATGGTCCGTTGTGACGCACCCTTGCCTTGATAAGTAAGCTAGATAAGTAACATGACATGATGGTGACCCGCCGTGGTGCACCCTTGACAAGTAATCTTGACATGATAACCTTGATACGCTGTTACGACAGCTAACCTGACATGCTAAAGTAAATTCTTGACACCGTGGGTGATTGTATTGAATATGCTTGTATAAGCAACCAGTCTTGTCTCGCATCATGTCTAGGACATGTATCCCTGGTTACCACGGTCAGGGATTTATACTGAATCTGACTAAGTTAATGACTAGATTGATCACGTAGAGCATATAGAGAGGTATTCCGGCTACAAGCAATCCCGTTATCTGGGCGCCTTCCTTGATGGACTTGTAGCCTACCGACGAGTATGGCACATTTCCAGCTCACTGTTATGTGGGGCACTACATGAAACGATTACTATGCACTCTGTCATGTGTTGCATCCAAGTAATCTAACAAGGCATGATAACTCTAATCTTGAACCTTGCGTCTGGATAACCTGGATAGTCTGCAGGGCTTGTGGCCGAAGGCGTACCTCATTGCATCTTGCTAGTAACTAAGCTTGTGATAACCCTAGTTAGTTAAATATCAAGCCGTACTCTTGCTTGGCCGTGAATGATGGATGGAGTCCTATCTTGTCTAGTCTTGCCTAGATCCGGTGCATGGATATCTCCGGACATGCTTGTTTATGCTTTACTTTATCGATAATTGGTTCGAGGCTAAGTTCTGTTCAGGTGAAGGGTTACAACCCCGGTCCTTGTTTGGTTTACGGGTTGTAACTTGGGTACCGGAATAGTCCTCTAGTTATCTTATCGTTTATCATCCTATTTTCTTTAACTCATGTCTTATGTTATTTTACTTATGACTTTATGTGCTGACATGCTGGTTTTAGTTCTTAAGTGAAGCCCCCTTTGTGGCACTTGCTCTTTCTGGGGTCTGACCCAGCTGGTTTTGTATGGCCAAATTTTGGAGCAGCTATCGAGGATCTTCCAACTTTCCTGCCAGATGGTGAACACTAGAAGGAATCCCGGCAATGAGTGGGTTTTTATTTTGCCCTCCCACTCCCTTGTAAAAATATTCTTTTGAGGCGTTTAGCCGCCGAGCAAGTGTTAGCTCGTTTACAACTTTACTTACTGTCTGCCTACGGGCTGTAGCATGATTGACAAATCCTAGGGTTGATCATGTATGACTTAAACTCTTGCTAGTCTTCGTATTTTGTATGACTAGCTTCATGATCATCTGAATATATAATGTATGGGACGCCTTACTTTGTATGTCTGATGATCTACCATCTTGTTATATCTACTCGCTTGCTGGAGATTGAGACACTAGGCTTGTTATTGACCTTAAGAGACTAATGGCTTGTAGTAAACCCTCATACATCTAGACAGCCGTGACCGTATTGCGAGGTGAGATTCACTTCAATG
The DNA here is from genome assembly GCA_029216955.1 of Iris pallida. Lineage (NCBI taxonomy): Eukaryota > Viridiplantae > Streptophyta > Magnoliopsida > Asparagales > Iridaceae > Iris > Iris pallida. The sequence goes on along the minus strand of JANAVB010042018.1, from coordinate 3,771,918 downwards.
TACGTAGCTGGCTGTGTCTGTCTTCCGCTCTCCAGTATTCTGGTTCTGGGGTGTGACATAGATAGCAGTGTATCATTTTCATTAATTGTGAGAATCTTGTATTTTCTTTAAATATAAATGTTGTAAATATTGTAATAAATTTAGAAATGTGAATGAGCAGCAATAAAGTTTATTTTGAGCATTTATTTCTTGCGGGCTTGACAACGTTCTACCGCCGACTCTGCGGCGTAGGCTGGCTTGGACACGTCTCGTATCCGAAAAAGCGGGTGCGGGTCGTGACAAGTTTTTGTGGTGGCCCATGCAGGTCAGTTTTCGCAAAAGATTGCGAACTCGTGATAGTACTTAAGTTAGTCGTATTATTGCGAGCCTGCGACTAGGAAATGCTCATTCACAACTAGGAGTAAAACAATTTTAAGAGAATTGTTAGGACTAGGAGTCCCTAATTTAATTTAACATTTGGGTAGTTAAGGTTGTTACATAAGTCTCACTAGACGACTCTAATAGAAGAATGCACTATCACATTTTGATTCGACAGAATTTCTAAGGAGGGTAGACTCGCAACCCTCTTTCCGAAATTTTGAGAATATCCTTTTATTACTTAATTGAATTAAATATGATATTTTTAATTAATTATTATTATAGAATATCTTAGTCATGGTTAAATTTTGGAGTGTAAAATGACTAGAAACTATGGCACGAATAGTGCAGTGGCATATTTTAACTAGTGTATTAGCCATGGTAGAAAAGGCTGAGCCATAAGTGTGTCCCACTAGGAAAATTAGGCCAAGTTGTGACTTGACCCAAAATATGTATATATATGTATATATATATATATATATATATATATATATATATATATATATATATATATATATATATATATATATATATATATATATTTTATTTATTATTAGGATTATTGGCTTTTAGAAATTTTGATTTTTCCAAACCAGCCCGAATCCAACCCAGGTCTTAGTGGTCATGTAGTGCGACCAACGTCGTCCATGTAGATATATAAATGTGTATATATTGGTAGTCCATTTCTAGCATTGTGATTAAATTCTATAAATTATATATTGAATATAATATATGTATTATTGCTATTTAAATTCATATTTTACTTGGAAATAGGGTGACATCCTCTTAGAATGTTATTTTGGGATTATTGGGATTCACTTAGGCTATACATATATACTTTTGTATAAATATATTCATAATGGGTAGACATAGTGCTATTTACATATTTTTCCTTCGATCTTGAATATTAGATAAATATAAATTCAAGTTTATATTTCTTTTGCCTTCGGTCGTTTTCTCCCTAATCATGATCATTTGTACAATTTTATCTTTTGTCTTTTCTAAATATTGCCATATCATAAGTTCGTATCACCTATATTCCTTTCCTTGGACCTAAGAAATTATTTTAATTACTTCTCACTCAATTGTCTATTAATTTTGAGTTAAGTTTTCGGATTCAAAAGTTCCCTCTCAAACATTGAATATTGAATATCCATGAAATAAGGATTATAGGATTTTTACTTATTTTGACTTTATCCTTCCTAATCAATTATTTTTTTTTTCAAGAAGATGAGCTTATACATGAAGAACGGGTACTTACACTTTTCTATCTTTATCAACTTGTATGATATTTTAAACTCCTTTGATGTTCTTGGAGATATAGTTGGAATAATTTTGATGGCTTGCGATGACAAGACAGCAGCGCACTATCGTCACTTATTTGAATTATCGAGACTGCGGGTTCACTGCAGCCAGCAGCGCACTGGCGTGGCATGACCCCTAAGTTGAAATAATTTCAAGTAAGCGTGAGTGATCGAACATTATTAAATTTATGTCTTAGTTGTCTTATCTCACCCTTGAGTTGTTATGTCAAGATTAGATGGAGTTGATAGGGTATTCGTTATCGCAACATAGCTTGAGTTGTGGAACCAAGGGTTTAATGCAGCTAGCTATACACTGGCGAGGCATAAATTCTCGGTAAAATAACTTCGATTATGTTTATGAGTTTCGAATACCATAGAGACTACGTCTGATTGGCATATAACTATTAAGTTTTCAAATTGATTTGTGCTTATTCCTAGTCATAAATCTTCTCAATAAACCGGTAATTCGCCCTTCCCTTCTTATCTTTCTATTTTTCAGATGGTCATCTTTAATATAATTTCGACTGGATTCCTAAACTTATCTAGATTTTGATTCTAAACTCGTGCCTAAATAATAGGAGATAAATATTTTAAGTATTTTGGATTTGATCATCCTTGAACAATTTCGATCATGACTATTTTATTCATGATCATGCTCGTGTCGACTTCCTATTCTTCACCCTGCCTGGATGACTTGCACGATTAGCCTTGATCGTGACTGCCTCTTAAATGCGACTAACATCTTATTTAGATTTCACCGAGAACTTTGGTCATTTCTTAAAAAGCTGGTAATGACTCAACCATGCTGACCATAGGTTGGTCGTGCCCAACCATTCCACTCTTGAGCGTTCTCAAAAATATTTGCTTGTCAACTGGACCATCTGACCGAGTATTGGTCGTACCAAATCACCCCTTGATTATATCATTCGTCGTTTTATTTATATCAATTAAAAATTTTGGTTTCTTGATTGTTCTTCATAGTCGTGCCTAATCGTGTCCTTTAAGAAATTTCTAGGGTAAATCATTCTAAGGAGGGTAGGTCGTAAGCCACTCTCCGTTTTTCTAACATTTTCCATCTAGTTTATTTAGTTTAATTATTTCTCCAAATCGAAAAATAATTTTTATTATATTTCTAATTTTAGATATTTTGAAGAAAAAAAATATGTATAATATATTCTAATTCTATTATAGATATTTTTTTGAAATGAGTTTTGCTAATATTTTCTTTTATAATATATTTTTAAAAAATAACAGAGATCGACTTTTAAGAATTATTATCAAATATTTTTTATCATGTTAATTTATAAACATATTCTGGATGATATTAAATATTACGTTATATTTGTATCGTGACAGATTATTAGATGTAGTCCCACTAAACTTTGTTTAAAGCTACACAAATGAATTTTTGGAGTTAATTGATAAACCTTTGTATCCAATTAAGGTTATTTATCAAATATTTTTTTGATTAAAAGTTTTTTTTTACGTTATTAATAAGACCTACAATTATCTTTTATTATGATGAATAATCTTGATTTAGTGGAATTAATATTTATTTTAAATCTTTGAAAGAATTGACCAACCAAGTCTTTTTATTTTGGTAGTCCTTAAATTCGAGGACGAATTTATTTCTAACGTGGGTAGACTTGTAACTCCCCTTCCGGATTTTCAAAACTATTGTTGATATTTGTGTACAAAATAAAATTCTTAATTCCGAAATCTTCCCCAAAATCTCTAACCCTAATTTTGCCAGGCCTCCTTAAGATATATTTTTAAATTGATGACCTAGTTTTTAATTATATTTTTGAATGTTGAAATTATTTGCTAATATTTGAATACGTGACTTAAAATTATTTTGATGCTCGCCAAACCAATGTAGATCCATGTGATTTAAAATTTCGTGATATTTTAATATCAATTTTAATTAAGTAATGGATTATGATTTAGAATAGTTTTGATTAAAGATTTATTTGATTTAAATAATAAAGGGAGCTTTATCTACTAGGAGCCTTACACCTTATCTAGTAGGAAGGTATATTTTTAAAAAAGAGTTTTGCTAATACCAATTATATTGATAGGGTTACTTCGATAATACTAGAAATATTGTTAGCAAAACCCATTGCTAGATTAAGATTTTCATACATCAGATTTAAATTGATGGATATTATTGAATATTACATTTTATATATTATTTATATTAAGATTTGATTTATCTAGTTCCGATCTAGAATTATAAAACGCTACTCTTAAAGTTATCGATAATATTGATTTGAATTTATGTATTTAAACTATTAATCATTGATAGATTATGATAAGATCGATTTTGTTTTATTGGAATTTACAAGATTTAAACTTTGTATAAATGTTAAATGATAGCAGTAATCAGTTGTTTGAAATTGGGTCTCAATATATATATGATTTAAATACTGTTAAAGAATATCAAGTATATAATTTAAATATTATTTAGTTAATTTATGGGTAGATCGAGTGTTAATTTAGATGCTTATTGGATTTGAAACAAAGGGAAGGATTATCCAATCAAACTCCTTGTTCTTATCAAAACTTGGAGACTAACCTCCTATTTAAGCAGAGCTCCTCATATCTTTTCTTCCAACTTCCCAGAAATCCACAAACAACCACACGCATCATCTCCGCCATCCCCTCTCCTCTGTCAGTAAGCCAACACCACCCCGACCGTCATTCACCATCACCACCTCCGACCCTCTCCTCCTTGATGCCAGACCGACCCCGATCGTTCCTATCATTCCCATCACCACCATCGTCTACAACATATAGCATCACCACCAACACATCCAACACCCAAAATTTTGTGCCCGTGTTCGGACCCAGGTGTCCGTGTCCCTGTCCACATCCATTCTCTCCATACAGTTCATACACCAGCACAAAATCTCGTGTCCAAATCGGACACGAATACAGAACCCAAAGAAAATCTCGTGTCCACATGCGGACACGATCCAACCAATAACAAAAATTTGTATCAAGACTCTAACCTAGACTCGGCGCCTCTACCGGAGCTCCGCCGGACCGCCTCGACCTCACCTTGCTGCCAGATCTAGCGTCGAGCCCTTCTCGGTCATTCCTTTCGTGCGCCGGAACCGCTCGGACTGGCAGCGCCTCCGCCACCCGGAGATACAAGACCAGCTGCCGGCCTCCAGATCCGCCTTGGCGCGCCCTGCTGCGACCGTGCTGCCATGGCATATTGTACCTTCTTACCGCCCTCTCCGCGCGTCGCTGGAACCGGAGTACCCATCTTTGCGGCTTCGAGCGGCAGATCCGACCGACCCTCTCCCGGTGAGCACCACCATCGGGCGCCTGCCGCCCGTCGATACCCCTCTTCGTGAAAAGTCTTCACTCGAGTATACTCTCCGTCGCCCCCGGAGCTCGCACGGCAAGGCAGCACCCTCGATGAACGCAGCCCCGCGAGCGGCCGCGCCTCCCTCCACGCCGCTCTTTCTCGTCGGCCTTCCGCACCACCCGAGCTTCTAGATCTGCATCTGACCACCATCACCGCGCCTGACCCAAACTTCGGAGCTGTCCTTCCGCGACAAGGAGAACCGACCTCACCACCACTGATGATCTTCCGAGCGCCATCAGGCTCTCTCCTCCGGACTCGGTGGTCTGGTCTCCCACATGGAGAACCTTCTCGAAGAGCTCAGTAAGAGCTCGGTAAGTTTTCTTTCTACTTTTTGTCTCCTTTTCGTTTGATTGCTTCTTCTCTCCAGTTTAAGAGCAGTATAGGTATTTGGGCCTTAGAGTACTAGGCTGAGTATTGGGCCTTACTGTCTGGGCCTGGTATTTGGGCCAGATGCTCAAAATATATTAAGTATTATAAGGCTAATTTAATTATTGGGCTCTACCTATGGGCTGTTGGTTTGGGCTGAACAATTTTGACTGATTTTGATTATAGGCTGAGATAGTTGGGGCAAGAATAAATAAGTATTTTAGGCTAAGATGGCTGAGGCAAGAATAAATAAATAAGGTTTCCTTTTTAATATAATTTATTGTGTTATTTTGGGGTTTAATATATGGTTAGGGTTCGTTGGGCTTGTGGGCCGATTAGTAATTAGAAGTAAATATTTTAATAATTTTGTTTATTTAGTATTAAGTTTTAGTTATTTGTTAATTGTTTGATTAATTATTTTGATTAAAAAGTATATATCTATTAGTATATTTTTTTTAATATTGATTCACATATAAATATAAATTAGTATATTTTCTATTAGTATATTTTCTAAAATTATTTTAGCTAATAAATATAGTTTTCAAAGTGCTATAAATATTTTCTAAAATAGTTATAAATATTTATTTATATAATTTCTTTCAAATCAAATCTTGACCGCGACTAATCATACGTTCCTATTTATTGTGATTCTGACCACTGCATATCGACCCTAGGCTAACTGGACTATTGTGAACGCAACAGCATTATCGGTTTCACCAGCTAAGGACCTCAGGCAAGTACACTTTCTGATTGCTTTCGATTCATAGTAGTATTTTCATTTCATGTCTATACATATATCTTGCTGCTTGTTGACACGTTCGTCACACAGAGTAGTCGGGAGGGAAAATATCTTAGTAGACATGTGGACTACCCAGAACTATCCCCATGATGTCTATTCGTGAACAATAGCACCTGTACACGACACGTGCAGGTGCCAGATTTACCCCGATGTCTATTCGTGAACAATAGCACCTGTACACGATACGTGCAGGTGCCAGATTTACCCCCTAGCCGTTCACATGTCGAAACGGATATTTCACACCACATAGGTAGTTGTCTTTTATTTACTTCCATTTTCTTCTCCACTGTGCCATGTCATTAGTTACCTTCTAGTTTTTATCTTTCATATGTTATTCTCATGTCTTGTTAATTCTATTGTGTTTTCGTATTGCCGTCGGTTTGTGTACTTGTTCCATTCCTGACTGGAAACCAATATTTTTTAGGTTAGCTGTGGCTTCACTTAGCTTGGAAGATACGGGTGTACATGCAGACAGAAACCTAGAAATAGATAGCAGTGTATCATTTTCATTAATTGTAAGAATCTTGTATTTTCTTTAAATATAAATGTTGTAAATGTTGTAATAAATTTAGAAATGTGAATGAGCAGCAATAAAGTTTATTTTGAGCATTTATTTCTTGCGGGCTTGACAGCGTTCTACCTCCGACTCTGCGGTGTAGGCTGGCTTGGACACGTCTCGTATCCGAAAAAGTGTGTGCGGGTCGTGACAAAAGGTATTACAATACACTATTCTCATATCTCTCCCTCCCCAGTTAAGGGGCTATTACAGATACATCGAATTCTATATTATGTAGAATTTCTACTGGCGGAGAAGCTAGTCCCTCAAAGATACGCCTGTTATGCTCCCTCCAGACATGCCAAACTGATACTACAAGTCTAACTCTTGCAATCTTGGCCCAACTAGGGTCCATGCCTCGGCGATCTCTGATCCAGCTGAGGATCCCCGTATATCTCTGGTACTGCCAACTCCACCCATCGATCGTATGCACTGCTCAGACCAGATGTACCAAGTCATCGGACACTCAAAGAATAGGTGGCCCATAGATTCGACGTCACCCGTACAGAGTACACACTTCGGGTCTAGAATCTGCATCCCAAACCTGAGAAGTCTGTCCCTCATCATCAACCTGTCTAGAAGGAGTCTGTATGAACAAAGCTGTATTTTGTGTGTAATCTCCTTCGCCCAGATAAAGTCATACTCTACAATCCTGTCATGTGGAGTCCGAACCAAATTGTAGCAACTTTTAAAACTGAATATCCCTGACCCTCCAACCGAACCAGAGTCAACCCATCTCCAGGAGTCCGCAGGCTGCCTAGTATCAATAGTAATCTGACGAATCGCCTCTCCAAACTTAGCCGTGGATGAATACTCCTCAGGCCTCCAGATCCCATCCCTGATGATTCGACGACATTTCACCCCCCTGCTCGCCTCTCTGTCCATCTGTGCACCCAAGATCTCCAGAAGCTAACCATTACCCATCTACGGGTCGAGCCAGAGATCAGTGTTCGCCCCATCTTTCATAATCCTGCATATAGCGGACTAAAGAACCGGTCTGCACCTAAGGATAGCCTTAAATGAGATCGAAAAACTGTTATCAATCATGCATGTCCAGAAATTCGTCTGCCGCAAATATCTGCTAGCCAGCCACTCTGCCCAAAGGGAACCTTTTTTGTTGAACTACCACGCCATCCTCACCCCAGATGCCTCCCTAATCGCCCGAAGAGGTCGTAACCCCACTCCTCCTTCCTCCCTGGTCTAGCAGAGTTGTTCCCAAGCGATGGCATGCATACCTCCTCTCCAGATAAAATTAGCACAAATGGTCTCCACCTTCCTTATGGTAGCTACCGGAATCTGAATCGACTGCAACCAGAACATAGCGATGCCAGAAATAACAGACCTCACCAGCTCAATACGGCCACCAAAAGACAGTCCAGCTGCCTGCCAGCCTTTTACTTTCCTTTGGGCAAAATCTACCAGGCTATGACAATCCTGATCTCTAGCATAATTGACCGTCAACGTAACCCCCAGATACTTCACCGGTAACTCTCCTTTCTCCACCCTGAGCAAGGGCCCTTTCCTTCTTGAGGGTACACTGAGAGCTGAAATAAACCATGCTCTTCTCCCTATTCAGCTGAAGAACGAACAACCTCCCGAACTCCTCCATAATATCTGAAAGCGCCCTCATCCCCCTCATAGATGGATGCAGGAATACCAAGAGGTCGTCAGCATAGATCAAGTGTGACACCACCGGCTTGACCAGTCTAAAAAGAGGGACAATCTTCCTACCATGCATAGCCAGGTCCATCATATAAGTGAAGTACTCCATCACCAGAGTGAACAGGTACGGAGAAAGAGGATCCCCCTGTTGCAGTCCCCTGTTGCTCTTGAAGCATCCATACGGAGTACCCTGTATAAGGACCAAAAATATGGGAGAGCATATGCACTCCCTCACCCTCGCAACCCATCTCTCATCAAACCCCATAGCAAGCATAAGGTGGCAAAGGAAGTCCCCGTTGATCGTGTCATAAGCTTTTCGTAAATCTAGCTTCACACAGGCCTTCATCCCCCCTCGGCTTGTTAAAATCTATCACCATCTCATGTGCAAGAAGACTATGTTCAGCAATCGAGCGCCCCTTGATGAAAGTTGCTTGATTCCGAGACACCAAGCCCTATATAATCTCCTCCATACGACGACACATAAGGTGGATAATTATCTTGTATAAATAATTACAACACGCAATAGGCCTGAAGTCGGCGAGGGATATCGTGCCCTCCTTCTTCGGAACCAAGGTCAAGAATGTGTGATTCAGCTCCTTCAACAACTTTCCTTCCAAGAAAAACTCCTGTACCGCCTCCAGGACTGAGAACTTTAGCTCACCCCAGTGTCGCCTAAAGAAACCACAAGAGAAGCCGTCAGGCCCCGAAGCCTTATTAGGATCCGTCTTCATCATAATAGCCTCCACCTCGTCCAATCTCACAGGGGCCAACAACAAACTATTCCTATGATGCGTCACCAACCTCTTCGTAACAAGACCTGGGAACATAATGGAATAATCAGTCTACTGATATAAGTTAGAATAGAACCTGACTGCCTCCTCCTGAATCTCCATTGGGTCTCCAACAAGCCTGCCCTCGCTATTAAGCAGTCTGGAGATGTTGTTCCGGTGCTGTCTGGCACGGATCACATCGTAGAAGAACTTGCTGCAGCGATCCCCATCCTTGAGCCATGAGCACTTGGCCCTCTGGGCTGTACTAATCTCCTGCTGAAGCCTCATGATGTTGACCTCCGCAATCAGGTCCCTCTCCCTAGCCGATAACTCCCCGCTCAGCATGTCAGTCTGCAAAGCTTTCTGAACCTCTCGAAGCTCGGCCTCCTTTTTCTCCAGGAAAGATCGCGACATCTTCTTTACCCAATCCCAAATAGCTCTTTTGACCTGTTTGACTTTGTGAACCATACGAAACTGAGCCGTGCCCTCCCGAGTATACTGCAGCCCTTCCATAACAACCTCCTCATATCCCACAGAAAGATACCAACCATTGTTGTACCGGAATGGTCGAGTCTTCCAAGTGGGCCTCTCAGAGAGACCTACCCAGATAGAGGAGTGATCACTGGTCCCTGCCGCTAGCACTTCCGCCATGGAATTTGGAAAGTAGCAAAACTATTCGCTATTTCCCAAAGCCCTATCAAGCTGACAGACGATTATGTTGTGAACTGCCTTATTGTGCCAGGTCCAGATGTGTCCTGCTCTCTCCAGTCCCCTCAGCCCAGACAAGAGGAGACACCTCTTAAAGTCGTATAAGATCGGATCCGACACCGAACGACCTTCCACCTTCTCTTGTCGATGTAGCATGGCATTGAAGTCTCTCATAAGCAGCAGGGGGAGATGCAGGTGCTCCGCCATACGTCCTACGCACACAATGTCCTCCCACAAGGTCTCACGAAGCCGTCTATTATTGTGCCCATAAACTGCACCAAGAATGAAGTGGAATCCTCCTTTGTTTATAAAGAATATGCCAATAAGCTGCTCTGTCATCAGAACATGTTCCCCTTCCCAACTATCTCTGTTCCACCGAACCCATAGCCTAGCCATAGCGCAGAGATCCAGGTTGTGAGTTTGCGTCCAGTTCGCAGGAGTCCTGCGAGATAGCATAGTCGCCCCTCTAATCTTCGTCTCAAGTAGAATAGAAATGTCACACTTCTTTCTCTTCAGAATGCCACTAATCTCCCTCCATCTTCCAATGGAACACCTTCCACGAATGTTCCAGGCAAGGACCAACATTAATTAATTAATGTGGGGTCCTCCTGTACTCTATCTGGACTGACACCCGAGGGAAGTGTCCCGTCCGTCAGATCTATATCCTCCCCCATCTCCGTCCCCGAGGAGGGTACCAGATGGGCCTGAATCCTGAAAAGTGTCAAGGTCCAATCTGGATTGGCCACGGTCTGATCATCGAGCCCCCCTGGCTGGAGCTCATCTTCCCGTGGGGACGGGGCATGCCTTTTCCTGCTATAGATATTTTCTACCATAGAAGTCTCCATTCCATCATGTCTGCTATCTAGGGAACTCATTTCCCTGGTCACCATACTCCTTTGGGGCCTAAACGGGATTATCGTGCCCTAAGAACCCTCATGTCTCGGTGGGATGTCAGTCTTTGACCTCCTGGCCCCCTCCATCAGAGAGTCCTCCTCCGTCGGCATGACTGTCGACGCCACTCCGGTGATGGGACTGGGCACCAACTCTGGCTCGACAACCTCTATCTGCGCTGTCGAAGACCTAGCTGTCTCCGTCCCTCTAGTCAGGCAAGCACAAGAGGAGTGACCAAAGCACTCACAGAGGGAACACATTGGGGGAACCCAATCATACTCCACGGCCTAAGTCAGAACCTCTCCGAATGCCACCTGATATTCGAGAATACTCAGGAGCTCCATCCCAGCCTTTATCTCCATAAATACCCCGGCATACATCAGTCTGGTACAGAAAGCCGTAGCCTCATTCGCCTTGATCGGTTTACCGACCAAGCTAGCTAATCTCATTAGCAGAGGGATGCTCTAGTATTTCACCGGGAACTCGAGAAAGCGAATCCAGACGGGAATCACATTCAGCACCTCCTTCTCACATCACAACTCCGGTGTCCACTCTTTTAGGATAATGAGCCGTCCGTCAAAGGACCAGGGCCCTCCTTGAATAATCCTGGACACATCCTCCTCCAAGCCGAATTTTATAAAGTAAAACCCATTCTCACGGGAGAAGATCTTCATGCTCCCCTTGGGATGCCATACCCTCTCTGCAAATCCCCGTATCTGCCCGTAGAACGGTTTACTTCCCAACACATACATCACAAGCGTGTTCTTCCAGAAGTCCGTGACCTCCGTAATCTCCTCTGCTGGAAAATATGCTCGGAGACCTCCTCCTACCTGCATCGGTGGCACATACTCCATAGACATCGGGCTCTTGTTCCTACCCGACATACAAATATCCTTCCAGGATTTGGGACGAGGCCCGTCATTGACCGTCCGGGGAGTGGCAGATGGAGGCCTCTGATTCCCGACATCCCCAGAAATACCTTTTCCTTTCTCCGACACCGACGCCTTTGGCCGCCATCCAGACGCAGTGCGCCCCGGTCCTACTTTCTGTCGTCGAGTGCTGCCGAGGTCGATGGTAGACCTATTTCCGTTCCTTCCAGGTCCCGTCCGACTCATTACTTGATTTTGATCCCCTCTTCTACCTCCCGGATGCTGTCTCACCACCGTCGTCCAGCCATCATCATCTATCCGGCCATCTCGATCCCTGGATCCCGGTCCGAATTTGAACATAGGAGCATCCAACCCGTTAATCGTCGGAGAAGCCGTAGCTACCTAGGCCTCCCTGCCTCCGCCACCGCCTGGGAGGGGTCGGCCGCCCCCTGGTCGTCGCCAATCCCGTCTGGGTCTGCGCCAGCACCGGTGGGGGTCTGCCCGACCCCCGGATCCCGTTTCCAGCCCCCTCCCCCCCCCCCCCCCCCCCCCCCCCCCGCCTGGGAGGCCGCCGCCGCCTACCAGAGGGGGCCTCCCGCCCCCTCCCTTCCTCCCAGGTCTCCTCCTTCCCTCCGCGAGTGGGTCCGGCGGACGGGGAGGAGGAGTGAGAAAAACACTAGGGTTCTTCTGTTTGTGGCTGGACATCACGTTTTTATATTATATATATATATATATATATATATATATATATATATATATATATATATATATATATATATATATATATATATATATATATAGTTTTATCTATGTGATTCCAACTGTTGATATTTATTTATTCAATACCTTTAAGTTGGAATATTGAAAGAAAATGTTTATTAGTGTCTTGTTCATGACTTTTATGGAAGTTCTTTTAAGGATTGTATGGTTTTGTGCTTTACCTTGTTAAAATCATCGTACTTATTAGTGCACATTTTGAGTATGTATCTTCTATATATTTATCTCCATAGTGTATTATGAAAATGTTTGTTTTGAAAATATTCTTAGCAAATTTTGATGATCATTCTTTCATTGTTATTTTGGCATTTACCTTTCTTATACTTAGGGATTTTGGATTTTGATGTTGTTTCATGATACTGCATATATTCCTTTAAATCTAAATTCTTAAAAGTAAAGAACATTTTGGGAACAAGCTAAAAGGGTCCTTCTGTCATACAGCTATAAATAGCCTGAAGCGACACGGTGTACTAGTCTTCGGACTACCGCTCGTTGGAAACCGGCCTCTACAGCTAACCCAAAGTGATCAATACTTTATAGACTTAAGATATATTAAGGTCTACTTGCAACCATTATCCAGTTCTGGATCCACACCTAAGTTCCAGAATACATCATCATATCTAGCTATAAATATTTTATTATTATTACCCAATGATGTTTTTGTAGCACATTAGAATACATGTAATTGATATATCATACTTCTCATGTCCTTAGCTACTATGGTTTGAGCTTTTGCATTGAGATTTTCTATTTCTAGAGAATACACTTTCATAATAGCTATAATTTTGTATTCTCTAGATCAATCTATTATTTCATTATCTTGGGTTAATCTCAATACTTGGCAAAGAGATTTGTTCTATTGTGTTTTTATGAACATATCTTTTGTCCTTTACTTGATGAGAGTCTAATTCATTTACTTGCTATCTTATACTCTTATCCTTACTTAATAAAGAGTATATAAATTATTTTGATCATTCAAAATGTATTACCCGTATTGTGAACTCTATGCTTAAGCATGTATCTTTAGTGTTAGTGACTTAAGATTTAATGAGCACATTTATCTTGTTAATGGCCTACCTCATTAATCCTAATTAGTTATGTAGCTTGCTTATTTGCGATGTATTGCTAAGCTACATAATTTTTGTTCACTTTCACTCATCTAGCTATCTTCTTGAATTTCAATCTATATGTAATATGCTAGTTTACAAAAACATGATTTATGAATTTTTTTTGATAAAATTTGTACTCTATTTTAGATACATATGTTTGACCTCTAAAATTAGTTTGACAAATTTTTTATTTAATCATGTTTCTATTGAGGTTTGTGTTTTATCGCTTTAACTTCCTTCCATTCTAGTCATTGGTAAGCATCTCTTAAATTTTTCTCATCTTTTTAGTCATGATTTTATTATATTATCATTTCTTTGGAATAGATTTGCAATCATTTAAATAAGATTGACTCTTTTCTATATTTTTTATTGGTTTGTTTATATGGTTTTTAGATGAGATTTATGACGAATCATAATTATTTATTGGTTTACTTTATGAATGATCCTAATGATTGAGTAGTCCTATATTATCTAATTATGTGGTTATCAAGTTAATTTATTACTCTACTTTGACTACTCATGGATTATCACATATGCTCTTTGCTATTTGAACTTCATTGATTTCTCTTAGCAAGGTTGGATTATTACCCGTTAATGGGTACATATGTGGTAAAACATACATAGTTCATGCAAGCAATAAATTGATTCATTCATTCTTAATTAGATAATTATGGACATTTTTTTAGTTTTATTTTTATTTTTGAGCTATATTGTGATTCTCATCATGATAGTTTTAATGGACCTTATTTCTTTTCATGATGATCTTCTTCTCAAAAGGTAATATACATTGATATATCATATTTAAATATGAGATTCTTCTATATAGGCTAATGTATGTCATCTTTTGATAAAATGTGCTTAATTAAAATATTATTTTGATCGTTCATCTTTAGTGACTATTAATTGGATATCTCTTCTTAACTAAAGATGATATTATTCGTTCTATGACGTTTTTATAGCCTTATATTCATTGAGAAAAGGGGGAGAAATCAATAGTTGATTTACTCCTAGATCTTGAAGTTATCATTTATTTATGCTATAAGTGATTTGGAACTAGATACGCATATTTTAAGGGAGAGCAAATAAATTGGTTCAATTCATTTATACCCTTTAATATGTCGTATACCTAGTTCATCATTGACCAATATTTTTATTATTATTTATATCTTAGTGATTGAGGTTATGATATTGTTATTTTGTGAAAGGTTTATGAGAGTATATGCAATTGTTTTTATCATATTATCTCTCTTTTATGTGAGCCATCTCGTTAATATTAACTTTCGTATCTTATTTTGATGACCATTGTGCTTTCTTTGATTTGGCCTTCCTTGTATGCTCAATTGATTTGGCTTTCCTTATTGAGGACTTACCGAAAATTTATGATTTTATCTATATTGAGGGAGAGCATTCAAGTCGACTGAATTTCTCTTTCTCAAACATTTTTCTCCTTTACCTTCATGTTTATCTAAAGGGTATTCATATAGCATGATAAGGTAATTGAGTTCAAATGTATGAATTTTGGATAAGCAAATAGATTTGCAAATAATTAGATCATTTTATATCAATTGCTCTATTTTACATTGATCATTCCTTTATTTTGTTCCACTATTTATCTGTGGACAATTGTGACTATCATAGTTTCATTGATCAATGTTTCAAGTTTATTTATTTCAATTGATATCAAGTTTATATATTTCAAATATTGCAATTGGTATCTTTTATCTACAATTATCTAATCCTCATGGCTTTTGACTGAAATCTTTTATTTCATAATTCTCTTTCAAAACTAGAGTAATATTTTATATCCTAATATATATGTTTTTGGATGTCTTTCTTGGATTTCATGTTAGTAAACTATCTATTGATTATTGTCAAATTCTTTTAGTTTTACCAACTATTTGTGTTTTGACAAGCTATTTTCTATTTGGCACTCTACATTTGGTATGTAGTTTCTAAACTTGTCTTTACACACTTCTTCCATTGTTCCTCATTTAGTATATCTTGATCATGATTGTCTATGCCTTCCTCCTTTACTTATGCCTGAGATCGTTTTATCTCTTATTACGGGAGAGCTTATTTTTTGATCATGTCAAAGGGGGAGAAATAAGTTTAAGTTAGCACACAATATGTGTTTATTAGTGATACATGCATCTATCGTATCTGTCTTAAACTTAACCGATTTGCCATAATCAAAAAGGATGAGATTGTTAGTCCAATAATTACATCGTATTTTTGAATATGACTAATCAATTAAGTTTAACATAATAATATCAGTAATATTCATATACTCACTATCATGTTGCTACTTAAACTTAGCATTGTCCTAATTGTCCTATATCATATTACTATGCTTGTATCATACTGCAACATATTTTGCTCACCTAACATGTATTTGTAGACATGCAGTAAGCATGTTCAAACATGATCAAACCAGGGCATAGGCAATGAAGAATTAATGATGGACCAAAGACGGCGTCATACAAAAAGATTTTTCTGAACCGCCTAGCGACCTATCTGGGGCCTCGCATCGGGGGTCCCGAAAGGTAATCAGATTTCCAGATCTGTTTATCTTTGGACAACTGCTATCAAGGAAAAAGACATCTTCAGGTCTGCTCAAATATTAGAAGAAAGGCGTCATCAAAGGGCTCTTGGTTTTCCTATTTGTTCCAAGTGTGTAGTCTTCAATTTATTAAGTCTAGGAGAATGTGTACGTTGAGTTGCACTATGTCATCTCAACCCCTAGACATATCTCTCTAAGCTCTACCATACATATAGACCAATTCCTGAACCAAACCCAAGCTCCACCAAGCCAAACAAAGCCCAAAAGCCCAAAGGCCATTCTGCCACCGAGGAGGCAGAGTTCGGGCCGAACTCTGTCTCCTGATTTTCAGCACCCTAATTTCTAGGGCCTATTTGGTACAAGCTGTCCAACGTTCAAAAATTTGAATTCTTGGGGGCAGAATTTGGGCCGAACTCTGCCTCCCCAGAGTAGTATAAATAAGGCTTGAATTCTTCCATTTCAAATCATCTCTCACCTTCAAATATTCAAGCCTTCTAAGATCTAATACTCTAAGCCTTATTCTTCTATATCTCCTAAGCCACAACTCTCATTAGCCCAAGGTGCTCAGTACGATATCAGCTAGAAGTTGTGTGCAAGAGTGAAAGAAAAGTCACTTGAACATTTCCAAGTTTTGCCACTTGCGAACCTGTAAGAAATTGGCATGCTCTTCTGAGTAAAGGCACGTGGTTGTACACTATTTCACAAATAGTGGATTTCAATCCTGAGCTAGAGTTCTCAGGCCTGGACTAGTCCTCCACGAGAAAAATCAGGTTAAAATTGCTGTATTTGCGTATGCTCTCCTGATCTCTATTTATTTTCGTATTTATCTCTGATTACTTAATCTCTTGATAGTTGTTCTGTGGAGTTGATATAGAGTTATTTTTTGATTGGTGATTATCGACACAAACTCTATTCACCCCCTCTAGAGTTTCCTACACGTTATTTCAATACCGAATCATCCAACCATTGGCGGATGAATCCAATGACCTTCCGAGCCAGTCGTTTCCAGTCTTTAGCAGCTTTGTCTGTTGGCTTTGTGTTGTCGCCCTCCAACGGACCATGCAAGTCCTTGTACAAGAGTAGATCCTCCATCATTGGTTTCCAAATCGTCCAGTTTTTTTCTGTGAGGGTAATCATATGAGTGTTCATCTGCTCCGTAGACATGGTTGTCAGAACCTCCAAAGCTCTGATACCAATTGTTGGGTATCAGACTAGAACGAACCTCGCTCTGATACCAATTGTTGAGCATGTGCAAAAGCGTTTGCCAACCCATCTGACCAAAACCAACCCTCGTCTAACGGACACCAAGCACAAGATGAAGACAAGTATATGGCGGTGACGTACATCACCTGGACAAATCCCAACCTTTAATAACTCAAATAAAATTACAAGATTGACAGAGCTCACGTTGAACCCTTTGCCCTAATAAGTTCAACCCCCTCACTACTCTTAAGAAGAAAAACAGAAGATTACAATTGAGATCACTCACCAACCCGTAGCAATCTTCCGAACCGAAGTTGATGACTCCTCTATAGATCTTCTTCTTCCTTCTGTCTTGAATGGCGAAGTCCTAAGAGCAAAGTACGAACATTCTCTTAGATTTTCTTTTGGACAAGCACCCCAATCTCCACTTTTGTGCTTTGTGCTTAGTCTTTGTGCCTCCACCCTCGCCCCATATATATAGGATAAGAAAATTATTTTTTAGGTCATAATATAATTTTTTAATTAGGAAGCCC
The DNA here is from genome assembly GCA_029216955.1 of Iris pallida. Lineage (NCBI taxonomy): Eukaryota > Viridiplantae > Streptophyta > Magnoliopsida > Asparagales > Iridaceae > Iris > Iris pallida. Next base: position 3,754,078 of record JANAVB010042018.1, on the reverse strand, counting down.
TCAAATAAAAATCCTATTACCCCTAACGTATTCCATCAATTATCTTATTTTAGATCATAAGAGGATTTCCTAAAATAAGAATCCTATTATATCTAAAATAGCACAACATTAATTATGGACATCCAAATTTAATCAAATCAAATATTTAATAAGATTTGGATTCTGTAAAACCCCTAAATGTTTGGAATATTTTTTTATTTTATTTAAATGAAAATGGAAATTTTTGGAATTTTCTAAGTATTTTAATTAAATTTTTATTTAATAGATGACATTAGCCATTGTTGAGTTTTGGAGCACAAGATGACCAAGAATTGTGGCACGGAAGATGTCGCAGTGTGCCTTGACTAGTGTATTAGTCATACTAGGGGAGGCCAGTCATGGTGATGTCTGAACTAGGAAAACCAGGCCAAGTTGCGACTTAACCCCCACTGATTGTCACGTACCGCTCCCGTAGGAGCGATCGTCCTCGCTAAGGCGTGATGCCGCATGAGCCTAGATTGCGCTCGTGCAAGGCGGGTTCCATAACGGCCGATTTCAGCGGCTGCGACGGGATCGTCGCACAGAAGTCCTATGCAGAGACATTGGATAATAGCAGCGTAAATTTTAAAGCAAAATACAAGTTATTCAAAGAAGCTCTTTATTGATATTGAAACAAAGATTACAAAGGGCGCAAGGCCAAGATTACAAGTCTCTCGAGCTCACTTTCCTCGCATTACAAGTTGTCCACTCTGCTCTCTCTCATCTCTCGATACAATGCTTGAGCCAACGGAAGCTTCGGAAGGCGACGTCCATACATTATGTCCCGTATAAGTCTTGACTCCATGCGGCCGTACGCTTCGAATCACCAAAGGACTCCATGCCTCGACGCATCCAAGCGAGCTCCGTGCCACGAGCTTCTACCCGTGCCTGCAAAAGTAAAGTATGTGGGTGTCAGTACTCAACTGTATTGGTGGAGTGAGCTCCTCGCCCACCCATACAAAACCAACACATTTGATTTACTTTGTGCAACATAGTCCATTCTTATCAATTGTCTTTCTAGTCTTGTCTTAGGATCAGTTTTATGACGGACGTCTTGGCATACTTGTGTCTAAGGACCATCCCGTGCTTGCACAACGACGTTAACTCATACTTTGCCTTAGACCTTCTCGTGCCAATAATGTTAACCTATCAAGTCGTGTTTGCCTTACGGCCATAATCAGAGACGCAACTATACGATAGACTCCATTTCTGTGTGACCGTGCTATCACACCGATAACTTTCTTATCCTTGCCTCAAGACCTTCTTGTGCTTGCGATGTCAACACACCGACTCATACTTGTCTTTCGTGCCATACTCTGTGACGTAACGACTCGGTCGTGCCATGAACTCGATTCATGTTTCAATATCTCTGAGGCAGTGCCTCCTCGCTTAGTCTTGCCTATACTTTAGTTTTGACAACGCGACCGTGCCTCACATTTCGAGGTCGTGCCCAGCAACTCAACGTATCTTCACCCAACTTGCCCTACGGCCCTTCTCGACTTAACTCGTAATAGCCCAAGTCTAACTAATGCAACTCTATGCCAACGACTTAACACACGATGTCATCGTTCGTGCCGAAGCACGCCGCCTTCGCTGTAGCCAAATATTAGGCCCAGACATTGTGTCTTCTAACTGCATACACATTCAACTCAACTCAATCCAAAGGCACACACGCGGATTTGCCGCCCGTGTCGACATATCTATATGAATGGTCACTGGCATTGACTAGCCATCGTGGACATAGCCTGGCAATCGGGACCCTTGTACCGCAGGTAGCGATCCCCGATGCAAGTCCCCGAACTGTCGGTTGCTTCATACCCAGCTCGGCTATAACCTGTTTCTTCCTAGGCCGAGTCGGTCTCGTGGCCCCGGGTTGCCACTCGAAGAAACCATCGTCCTTGTCGACAAGTTGTCCATGACCACGCGCCTACGCTAACTTCTAGACTTAACGTAATTGCATGGTCTCATCATCATCACTTAGTTCCTTTGCTTTTTTTTTCTACTTTTTACACTTCTTTTGCAGAGCCCAAACCAGGGTTGCCTTGGCGACTGAACCACATTTTCGACATATTTTCTTTCGGCGACTAACCATCGCTTAGACTTAACATTCTTTGAACTCCGGGAACGGCTACTGCATGGCCTTTCCCACTTAACTTGAACATAACGTGTTCCTTAAGTATCGACAGACCGTGGCTAACTTTCCACTGAACCAAGTGTGGCTCGTGCCTTAAACCAATTCGTGTTCTACGCAACTCTATCGTCCAAGTCATACCTTATATGACGGGCCTTGGGATTGTGGGACTATTTAACTTGGCAACCGCATAAAAAGTGGGACATCACTTGGAATGACTTAGGTCGACCGGCATAACTTTGCCTAACTTAATCGAGCCTACAACTTAACTCAAGGGACGAGCAAAGGCTATGCCAAGCCTTGCGTTACGAAAGCGTGTATGCTTTATCGAGCATTTATGCGGGCGACGCCTATGACTTAGGCTAATTCACAGTTTTGTGTCGAAGACCAACTTTCTTTCTCCCAAGCCACGGGACGAAGGACCGAGTGTCATTTTCAAAGCACGCCGTGCACTGACTCTATGCCGACCGTTGGACCTTTCCATATTCTAACTCCATTCGACCCGTCGGGATTATTTTCTTTAGCTATGTGGATTCACCTCTTTTATTATTAAGCCTATCTGTGCAAGTTGAAAACATGCGTTTTATTATGTGAAGGAAAAGATGAGGCAAGTTCACCGAAACTACCCCACCTGAGCGAGCGGTCGCCTTGACTGAGCGACGTCTGTAGCTCCCCTTCCCGGAAATACTGAAAATATTTTTATTATTTATTGGATTTAAATGGTGATTTATGATTTAGGAATAATTAACTAGGTAATTAGATTAATGAATTTGGGAGAACCGGTTGTACGAAACTAGTCAGACTTGACCCTAGCCAAACCCAAATCCTTGTAGTCAGGTAGTGCGACCAGAGACGTTCTTGTAGGGGGCATATTTATTTTATATATATATTCGTATTTTATTTTAAAGTACTAACAAATAGTTTCCTAAATAATTGTTATATATAAGTGTTATTGATACTAAAATATGAAGTGTATTTTCTTAAAATGCTATTTTAGATTTTGGCATTTTAAGCTATATGTAAGCTTGTGTACATAGTAGTGTATTCAAGTATGTGAATAATAGTCTTTATAAATAAATTATTTTCTAATTAATTGTTATATATTTAATATCAATTTACTGTTATTGATTGAATATTAAATATAATATATATATTAGTTTACTATTTAAATTATCTTGGATATATATATAAATAAATATATATATGAATATGTGCGTACTTATATGTAAACGTATAGAAATATGTGAGTATACGTATATAGATATTAATTTTGTTATATGTGTAAATATGCATATATAGATATATGTATATGTATAGGAATCTATATATAAGTATATATATACATGGACGTATATGGGTGTGTATATATATATATACATATATAATTATATACGTGTGTATATATATATGGATGTATATAATGTGGGTTTTAAGCAGTCTTTCCATCACAGTCGTCAATTAAGGGTTTGTTTAGCTACTTTGTTGAGTAAAGAAGATGAAAATGCCACGACCCTTTTATTACTCGAAATTCATCTCAACCCACAAACTCACATTGACAAGGACTACATATTTTGCAGTCTGTCTCTAAAGTTTTCCTTGTTTAGAATGTGGGGGCTAACATGATAACTTGAATCAATATATATATATTCCAACAAAGAAGGATATATATATATATATATATATATATATATATATATATATATATATATATATATATGCTTATTATATATAGGCTAATGACAATAGAGATAGGAAGAGATAAGCAGTGGCAGCCCATTGAAAGGAGCCAGCCACGCACGCTTCCAGAACCGAGCTGAACAACCCAAGCAGCAGTCGGGCTTAATACGTGCACCCAGCAAATTAGTAGCAAGCCCACAACCGAATCCACATTTCCCTCCAGCCCGAGTTTTTTCGCAGAACCAAACACAATATATATACTTATACCTGGCTCGAATAGAGAGTTCGATCAAAACTTCAAACCCTAACACTCCACGGCCGCCACCGCCACCTGGGCGCTGCCACCCCGCGGCCGTGCGCTGCCGCACCAGGCCGGAGGTCGACCACACAGGGCCGCGCGCGCGTGCGCGCCATGCGCGTAACAGCAGCGACGCAGTTTCGAGGAGCCTGTTCATGGTCAATTTCCCGACAGCACGGTTCATCGTTTTCCGAACCGTTTCATCAGGTACGAAGCTAACCTATAGGCCTTCGATCCCCTTCAGGTAGTTCTTTTTAATTCTTTTTGTACGTGACGTGAACCGAGTCCCAAGATCGAGAAAAATCTTGAAATTCGGAATATAGAGACTGTCCCAAAGTCCCCAGTTTGAGTCCCAATTTCTTGCAAAACAGAGATCGATTTCGAAATCCTTTTGAAGGCATTTATTGACAACATGTAGGGCTTCAAACCTCTTTTTACGGAATTTGATTTCATCGACTATGTGCCGAGAAATCGGATTCCGAAGTTACCGAAAAACCTGTTTTAAAAATCATGAAAACGCTCCACACGACGTGCGTCACGCCAATCTGGACGACGTGGTCCCGTACCGAAAGGATCGAAAGCTGCGTAACAGCTTCGTGGTCGTGTGGGCTTTGACGGAATTCAAATTGGTCGCGTGTGCGCGACGAATTTGATACGTATCCGTCGAAATTCACTGTGTCGTACACTTTACAAATTCTCCAATTACTTTGTGTACACTCGTCAGATCGAGACAAAACTTGTGCCAGCAGGACCGTATCGTTTTTCTGGTCCTGTATGCCAAGTTTGGTCCAATTCTGAGACAGTTGAATCGTACGTCGTTTTGCGGGCCCCACGGTCCCACTCAACGGGCGATTTTGTGCACGGCCCGCCGAAATCCAACTTTGGACATACGGTTGGGTTCGTATCGAAAAATTAGATCCGTAGACATGTAGTTTGACGACTTTAGAGACTGTTGACTCTGGCACATTTTTCGGTGCAAAGCGGGTCCAACGGTGGACATCGTTTTGGCCCAAAATTACCGTTTTGCCCCTGTGTCCAGAATTGGACGTAAGGACAGGCAATCCTAGCTATTTTGACTATTCTAAGAACATTGGTAATGTTTATTTCAGCTTTCGGGGACTGTTGTACGGGTTTTGACTATTGTGGCACATTGAGTGGTTCAGGTTGTCGGTTTCACCAGCAGAGGACCACAGGCGAGTACAGTTTATTGTCTGCATTTCGATATTGATTTTCACTATATTTCATTGATTGGCCATTAGATCATATCTGCGCAGCTAAGACAAGGAAGGTAAGATAGGCAGTTCAGAAAGAAGATAAGACAAACAAGTCAATATT
>JANAVB010042018.1:3711119-3736119 GCA_029216955.1 Iris pallida | reverse complement strand
TCTTTATTGAGATTGCATTCAATGAATTGTGCTCGTTCCATTCCTGACTGGAAACCAACATTTTTCAGGTTAGCCGTGGATTTCACTTAGCATGGGAGATACGGAGGTACTTGCAGACAAAAGCCTAGAAACTAGCTAGATAGCGGAGTTGTAGTCAGTCCAATATTTGTACAAGTTTATATTTTTCTGCAAATATAAATCTTGTGATCATTGTAAGTTAAATTAATATTTGTGAATGAGCATTATTCGTGATTTGATCTTCATGGCCGTGACAGCGTTCTACCGTCGACACTGCGGCGTAGGCTGGCTTGGACACGTCTCGTATCCGTTTAAAAAAAATGGGTACGGGTCGTGACAACGTCCTCGAGCAGCCGTTGCAAGGCTAAGTCCGAACGCCGTCGACGTTCCGATTCCTCCGATTGACTGAGCGGGACGGGGCACTACATCATACACCACTCAGAAAAAGTTTCGTCCTCGAAACTTACTGAGTACACTTATCGACTTATAACTTTATTCTATATTCAAGGACTCTCGCACATACTACACCTATACGTTTCTTAAATCCGAGCCACGCTCGTGCTACCCTCAATCCTTTCTTCAAAACTTACGATCTTAAAATCCTCGACACTTCCCCGTTCCTCAAGTCTCAATTGATTCAACGTATCACTTAGTTGGATCGTGCACATATTTTAGGCATCCCCAAAATATATGTATTTCAGCAAAGCCTCGTGATAGCGAATCCTGCCATCACCACTCGAGTCGGATCGTGCACATACTCAAGCGTCCCTGATATACATGCATGTCAACTGATACTCACGAGCGGTGCCTTCATAATTTCCTATCGCTTTGCACTCGGACGTCTGCCTAACTGCTAGGCTATGTCTTTCCGTCAGTACTGGAATCATAGTTCCCAAACAACGATATCAACACTGATCCCATCCTAAGGTCAAACCAAATCGATGGTACGGGGTTTTCTACCCAAGCTCGCATCACTCCGATTTATAAACATCGAGCATCGATTTCTTACGCACATCCCGACATTCGTCGCACGGGGTCTGAGTCATTACGTAACTTCGAAATTCAACTTTTCATGCACGCTATCTTTCCATCGTGCTAACTTTCTCTATACGATTTCACCTATCGATTCACTTTATCAAGTCATCCGTTCGCTACACCTTAACTTTTTCCTCGATTCGATTTCATCTACTCGATCACCTTCGCGTTTTATACTCGCGCAATCCTCGATCTCGTGCATATTCTGTACGTGTCAATTTCTAGGTTGTTCGAATCAACTTATCCAAATCTTCAAGACTACATCTTCTTCAACGATACTCAATCAAAGGCTTTGTATAACGCGATGCTTGCTGATAGACTCACAGACACCCCACATCCTCAATCAATCGATCGACATCCCTATGGCTATCGCATACACCACTCAGGAATGAAGTCATTCAACAAATCCTCAAAACCATCATTCGATTCACAACTATTTCCTCGAATTTCTTTCCGAACGATTTCCTTAAATTTCAAGTACGCACATCTATATCGCACCAACGTTATCGTCGCTCGATAGTACCCGTATCGATAGTCATCTCATTTACTCAATTGTGTCCAACTCATTCTTGCTCGAAACATTATGAATCCCGCACTCAACTTTTGCTAAGGTCGAGACAATCCTTGGTGTATATGCCCAGCCCGACTTACCCAACCGTGCTTACGCAAACCATCCTTTCTTTTTGTTTTATCGAAAATTGTTCTCCTATATTTTGCAAAATAGATAGACTTATTGTATGGACATCCAGTGGGACAATTGAGAGAGAGCGCACCAACGATATCAACTTTACGGAAGCAACACTTCAGAGTTTGCGGAAACAACGGAGTTAAAGAATTCAATCGATAGTCCAAGGACGTAAAGCCGTGCTCTGATACCATTATGTCACGCCCCGCTCCCGTAGGAGCGATCGTCCTCGCTAAGGCGTGATGCCGCACGAGCCTAGATTGCGCTCGTGCAAGACGGGTTCCATAACGGACGATTTCAGCGGCTGCGACGCGGTCGTCGCACAGAAGTCCCATACAGAGACATTGGATAATAGCAGCGGAAATTTTAAAGCAAAACACAAGTTATTCAAAGAAGCTCTTTATCGATATTGAAACAAAGATTACAAAGGACGCAAGGCCAAGATTACAAGTCTCTCGAGCTCACTTTTCTCACATTACAAGTTGTCCACTCTGCTCTCTCTCATCTCTCGATACAATGCTTGAGCCAGCGAAAGCTTCGAAATGCGGCGTCCATACATTATGTCCCGTATAAGTCTTGACTCCATACGGCCGCACGCTTCGAATCGCCAAGGGACTCCGTGCCTCGACGCATCCAAGCGAGCTCTGCGCCACGAGCTTCTACCTGTGCCTGCACATGTAAACTATGTGGGTGTCAGTACTCAACTGTACTGGTGGAGTGAGCTCCTCGTCCACCAATACAAAACCAACATGTTTGATTTACTTTGTGCAACATAGTCCATTCTTATCAATTGTCTTTCTAGTCTTGTCTTAGGATCAGTTTTATGATGGACGCCTTGGCATACTTGTGTCTGAGGACCATCCCATGCTTGCACAACGACGTTAACTCATACTTTGCCTAGACCCTTCTCGTGCCAATAACGTTAACCTATCAAGTCGTGTTTGCCTTACGGCCATAATCAGAGATACAACTATACCATAGACTCTATTTTTGTGTGACCGTGCTATCGCACCGATAACTTCCTTATCCTTGCCTCAAGACCTTCTTGTGCTTGCGATGTCAACACACCGACTCATACTTGTCTTTCGTGCCATACTCTGTGACGTAACGACTCGGTCGTGCCATGAACTTGATTCGTGCTTCAATATCTCTGAGGCAGTGCCTCTTCGCTTAGTCTTGCCTATACTTTAGTTTTGACAATGCGGCCGTGCCTCACATTTCGAGGTCGTGCCCAGCAACTCAACGTATCTTCACCCAACTTGCCCTACGGCCCTTCTCGACTTAACTCGCAATAGCCCAAGTCTAACTAATGCAACTCTATGCCAACGACTTAACACACGATGCCATCGTTCGTGCCGAAGCACGCCGCCTTCGTTGTAGCCAAATATTAGGCCCAGATATTGTGTCTTCTAACTGCATACACATTCAACTCAACTCAATCCAAAGGCACACACACGGATTTGTCGCCCGTGCCAACACATCTATATGAATGGTCACTGGCATTGACTAGCCATCGTGGACATAGCCTGGCAATCGGGACCCTTGCACCACAGGTAGCGATCCCCGATGCAAGTCCCCGAACTGCCGGTTGCTTCATACCCAGCTCGACTATAACCTGTTTCTTCCTAGGCCGAGTCGATCCCATGGCCCCGGATTGCCGCTCGAAGAAACCATCGTCCTTGTCGACAAGTTGTCCAAGACCACGCGCCTACACTAACTTCTAGACTTAACGTAATTGCATGGTCTCATCATCATCACTTAGTTTCTTTGCTTTTTTTCTTCCACTTTTCACACTTCTTTTGCAGAGCCCAAACCAGGGTTTCCTTGGCGACTGAACCACAGTCCCGACATATTTCCTCTCGGCGACTAACCATCACTCAGACTTAACATTCTTTGAACTCCGGGAACGGCTACTGCATAGCCTTTCCCACTTAACTTGAACATAACGTGTTCCTTAAGTATCGACAGACCGTGGCTAACTTTCCACTGAACCAACTGTGGCTCGTGCCTTAAACCAATTCGTGTTCTACGCAACGCTATCGCCCAAGTCATACCTTATATGACGGGCCTTGGGATCGTGGGACTATTTAACTTGGCAACCGCATAAAGAGCGGGACAGCACTTTGAATAACTTAGGTCGACCGGCATAACTTTGCCTAACTTAATCGAGCCTACAACTTAACTCAAGGGATGAGCAAAGGCTATGACAAGCCTTGCGTTATGAAAGCGTGCATGCTTTATCGAGTATTTACGCGGGCGACGCCTATGACTTAGGCTAATTCACAGTTTTGTGTCGAAGACCAACTTTCCTTCTCCCAAGCCACGGGAGGAAGGACCGAGTGTCATTTTCAAAGCACGTCGTGCACCGACTCTATGCCGACCGTGGACCTTTCCATATTCTAACTCCATTCGACCCGTCGGGATTATTCCCTTTAGCTATGTGGATTCATCTCTTTTATTATTAATCCTACCTATGCAAGTTGAAAACATGTGTTTTATTATGTGAAAGATGAGGCAAGTTCACCGAAACTACCCCACCTGAGCGAGCGGTCGCCTTGACCGAGCGACTTCCTCGAGCAGCCGTTGCAAGGCTAAGTCCAAACGCCGTCGGCGTTTCGATTCCTCCGATTGACTGAGCGGGACGGGGCACTACACCGATGAATTAATTATTTATTTATAGATATATTAATTTTTAGATGATCCGGTTTTTCCAATTTAGCCCGGACTGGACCCGAATCGAGACCAAGCCCATGTAGACATATAGTATGTCTAAAGACGTCCTCATAGATGTATATACTGTATAGGTGTATTGGTATTGTATTTTTATCTTGCCTGGTAAGCCATAATACAAAAGGGTTATATTAGATGTTCTGTCTATTAATGAAATAACGTGTAGGCAACTCTAGAGGAGGGTGAATAGAGTTTGTGTCAATAATCACCAAATAAAAATTAACTCTATATCACCTCTACAAAACAACTATCAAGATAATTAAATAAATCAGAGAGAAATGCGGAAGTAAATAAAGATCAGAAGAGTATACGCAAACACAGCGATATAACCTGGTTTCCCTCGTGGAGGACTAGTCCATGCCTGAGAACTCTAGCTCAGGATTGAAATCCACTATTTGTGAAATAGTGTACAACCACGTGCCTTTACTCAGAAGAGCACGCCAACTTCTTACAGATTCGCAGGTGGCAAAACTTGGAATTGTCCAAGTGACTTCTTTCACTCTTGCACATAACTTCTAGATGATATCGCACTGAGCACCTTTGGCTAAGTAGAGTTGTGGCTTAGGAGATTTGTAAGAATAAGGCTTTGAGTAGTAGAACTTAGAAAGCTTGAATATTTGAAGGTGAGAGATGATTTGAAATGAAAGAATTCAAGCTCTATTTATACTACTCTGGGGAGGCAGAGTTCGGCCCGAATTCTGCCCCAATAATTTAAATTTTTGAACGTTGGACAGCTTGTACCAAGCAGGCCCTAAAAATCATTTTCTAGAAATCAGGGGACAGAGTTCGGCCCGAACTCTGTGTGGGGGCAGAGTTCGGTCCGAACTCTGCCTCCTAGGTGACAGAATGGCCTTTGGGCTTTGTTTGGCTTGGTGGAGCTTGGGCTTGGTTCAGGAATTGGTCTGTTTGTATGATAGAGCTTGGAGAGATATGTCTAGGGGTTGATGTCACGACCCGATCCCAAATAATTGGGTCGAACCGGATCATGCCCAGCCTGCACCGTTGTTGAGACGGCGGCAGTAAGCTGTTCCATTTGCAGGTAACCACAACAACATCTGTATTTGTCACAACTCAAAATTCGGAAATTTAAAACTTTATTGATCTTTTACAATGAAGTAAAAGCTACAACTTAAAACATTTTTCACATACATCAAGAAGAAGAGAAAACTCTAGGTACACAGCTCATCAGTCTCAAAATCTTCGTCTTCTAGTTGGGACCTCGGGAAATATCGCGGAACAAAGCCTCATCAGTGATACCTAAAATGTTGGGTCTCTAGTCAGGAGGGAGCAAAGTACAATTCATGCTAATTTTAAACAGTTAAATAAGAAATAGAATCATGCAGTTCTAAACAGTTTTTAAAACAGGTTTGTTACAGTATAAAACAGTGATTTGAACAGGTAATGACATATGACCGGCTTGGGTTTGTTACAGGAGGGTACAGCTTATCCCCGTGTGTATGAGGGGTAAGCCAATAGTTACAGTAGTTACAGTACAGTACTCTCGGAGAGAGTTTCGTGTTTGCATCGTGGTTTAGATATGCAGTAAAGCGATTAAATAAATAACTGTAAACTAACATAAACTATACTTGCCTCAGGAAAATGACTGGAGAGATGGACGACTCCGAGACGGAAAGTTTAGAGTTGTCCTCGAATTCCTACATTCGAGAGATAGACTCAGCTTTCAGGTTAACCAACTTATCTATGCTAGTTGTAATCTCTATTTGCGTCCTAGTCCAATTTTAGTTATTTAATTAACTAACACAGAAAAACGCGTTTATTAAGTGCGTTGATTTAATACGAGGAAAAATATCATTTTAACTTTGAATTCAGGAAAACAACGTCGCTACCAGATTAGTTTAGGAAAACTTGGTATTTTATAAAATATAATATAAAACTAATTTTCTTATTTTAGTGAGAAATACGTGATTTTTATTTAATATTAAACTCGTCAATTTTAAATGAGAAAATAATAGGTAATTTTATACGAAAAATACTTTTTAATCATTTTAATCGTTAAACATTAAAACTCGTAAAACAAGAAAGGCAAGGAATCTAAGCTATTACAGTCACAGACCAGCCAGCTGGGCTTATGCCCATTACAATTTATTTACATAAATTGAAATAAGAATAAACTGCCGTTAGTCCTAACTGAAAATATTAAATAAATGTAAACAGAAATAAATAATAAAATAATGATAAATCATAAGTCTCAGATAATGGTCCGATCCTCATCTGGCTAATTGCCTCAACGTCCGGGCGGGTCCGGTATCGTTTGCACTTAGCCGGGTCCATTGACCGATACGGTCGTCACCCAAAAATTAAATATCAAATAAATTCCGAAAATCATTTTAAATTCATTTTGAAAATAATTCAGGATTTACGGAAAAATCGGGCAGCATCTCCTCTGTTTTTGGTCAACCCAAAAACTGGAAAAATGGTGCCGATAGTTCCTGCAAGTCCCAAACCAGGGAAAAACCCACATTTTATATATATAAAATATCCACAACCAATCCACAGCATAATCGGGACGACCCGAAATGATTTCGGAAGTCCGATTCCAAATCCACAAATCACAGCACGTTCCCGAAAATTTCCGAAAAACTAAAACATACCAAAAACCATTCCCGAAAATATTTCGGGAGTCCAAAATAATTCACGGGACTTTTTCGAAAGTCCCGGAAAAATACGACGTCGCTAATACCGAATTCCCAAAGGGAACCGGGGACCATTTCATCATCGACAAATAATAATAAAATAGCAGGACAGGGGGTTATACCTCGGGTTGCTCGGCTAGAGCTCTCAGATACAAAAATAGAAAGAATAGAATAATTCAGAATCAGCGACGAACTCCCAAAATATTGCTGGACCCAACGTCGACGACGCAACGCCGTAAAATCTCAGAACTAGGGCATGACTGGGCGCCAACAGGAGAAGGCTCGGCCAAGGGGACTAACTAGTGGTGCTGGCCAAGGATCAGCGGCCACAGGGGGGTGGATCTGCGGGTTCTGACGCGGGGAAACGGGCGCGAGCCAGGGAACGCCGAAGGGGTTTCGGCGGGGTGGCCGCGCAAGGGCCGGCGGGTTCTGACCCGGAGGGGCCGGCGGCTCAGCCGCGAAAAAGGGGCGGCGCTCATAGGCGTCGGAGGCGACGGTCGGCCGGACAGGAGGGGGTCGCCGGACGTCGGCGAGGCGGCGCTGTCGGCCGGAGCTAGGCGGGGCGGACGCGCGCTCGCGGGGAGCGCTGGTCGGGGTCGCCGGAGGGGTAACTCGGCGGCGGGCGAGGACGCAGGTCGCCGGAGTGAGTCGGCAGTCGGCCAAGGGACAGGGCCGCAAGCGGCGGAGCTCTGGCCGGGGATGAGGGTTTGGGGGTTTGGGGGAAATGGAGTAGAGAGAGGTGGGAGTATAGAGAGGTGAGGGAAAACTTTGTTCTCCTGTGAGGAAGTGAAAGAGAGAGAAGAGAGTTAATATTGGTGAGCAGAGAGAGGGAAGAGTGGAAGTAAATAAGGGGTGGTTGTGCTCGTGTGGAAGAGAGGGGAATTGTCTTGTGGTAAAGAGAAAATACAGGGAGAAATAGTAGGGGGTTCGGGAGAGTGGCCAATTCGTGTGTGTGGGTTTTGAGGGGTGCTGGTCCTACGGGACCAGCTACAAATAGTATTTTTTTTTTTTTATAAACCAAGTCATAAATCAGAATTAAGAAGGAGAGGAAAGGAATTGGGTTTGGCTCAGGCCTGGGTCTGGGCTCGGACTCGGGTCTGGGTCTGAATCCAAAGATCTGTGTTATTTATTATTTTCGAAATTGTTTGCACTCCAAAATATTTAATTATAATACTAATTTTTGAAATACTAATAATAATACTAAATCACTATTTAATAATTAGTTACGAGGATATGGGTTTCACAATCTTCCCTCCTTAGAAAATTTCGTCCTCGAAATTAAAGGTATGATAGAAAAGACAACAGGTACGTGTACTGCGCCCGTAACTCAGGTCCAACCATAAGAATTTCTAAGGCAGTCGTGGATGAGACGGTTTAGGGACAAGTTTTATTTATGATATTATCCACGCAGAAAAATACAAAAGCGAACCAAAGTACACGAGGTTGATCAGACCATCATGCACCGGTCCTGATTAGACAATATATTAGTGGGTGCACCCAATAAAATATCGTCATGATCAAGCTTGATTAAAGAGATAGCTTGCAAAACTAGGCTAACTTAGCAGCATTAGTCAAGTTTAGAACGAAAAAGATAAGGAATAGGAGTTTAAGTGATGGCTCAAATTCTGATTTTCTTCTCATCTCTGACTAGGCTTGCAACTGGTTTCTCTGGCACTGAAATGTTGGGTCCAATCTTCAGCTCTGAATTATCCAAAACGTGACTCGGATCCGAAATATAGCGTCTGAGCTGTGATGTAGAAGACGTTGCACACTCTCAAGATTAGCTGGTAGAGCTAACTGGTACGCTACTTCCAACTCGTCTTAAACTTCAAATGGCCTGATGTACCTGGCCTCAATTTCCAGCTTCGTCAAAGCTGATTGTTCCTCTGGTAGGAGAAAACTTCACAGAAATGATATCTCCTTCTTCAACTTCATCGGTCGTCTACTACTACCAATCCAATACTTCTGTCTGTCTTGGGTAATCCTAAGCTTGCATTCACCTTCTCTACTGCGTCAGTTACCATCTCTGAACCCAGCAGTACTCTTTCTCCTATGTCGTCCCATGCAAGTGGTGTACGGCAACGACGACCATAGAGAGCTTCAAATAGGGTCATACTAATTCCAGCTTGGTAGTTGTCGTTTGTAAGAAAACTCCACCAAATACAATTGGTCTTCCCAAGACCTTCCAAATTCTAAGACGCAAAATCTAAATATATCTTCAAGCGTCTGGATTGACCTCTCTGATTGCTCATCCCGCGGTACTCCATGAATCTGGTAGATGTGCCTCTCGTACAATGCTGCCCACTTCTTAGTGGATAAACCAACTTTGAAGGACATAAAGTGAGCTGACTTAGTCAGTCGGTCCACGACAATCCAAATGGTGTTCTTCCTTCCTTGGAATCAAGACAATCCTGACACATAGTCCCTCGTTATGTGCTTCTACTTCCAGTCCGGAATGCCCAACGACTGTAGAGGTCCTGCGGGTCTCTGTCGGCTAGCCTTCACTTGTTGACAAATTAAGCATCTAACCTCAAATCTGAATACATCCTTCTTCATTCCATACTACCCAATAATAGTACGCATATCCCAATACGTCTTGCTAGGATGTATGGAATAATGGTACGCTTCTTGCATTAGCTCGTTCCTCAGTTCGCCAGATAGTACATAAAGCCTCGTACCATTCTTCAGAGCTCCATTATTGGCGATTTGAGAAACCCCCAAGTGTTCCTGCCAACACTTGATCTCTAAGTTGCAAAGTGTCTCATCCTGAAACTGAGTCTCCTTGACTTTGTCCATCAAACTCGAGCTCATTTACAACTTCATCAACACTGAATCAGCATCCAGCTTCTTCCTTCCATTTCCAGGCAGTATAATCTTCAGTCCAAACTTTTCGATGTCTTCTAGCAGGTGCTAGTCCTTGGTTAAGAACTTCGCCATCAGTATCGACCAAGTGCATCAGCGACCACATTAGCCTTACCTGAATGGTACTGTAGGTTGATGTCGAAATCCTTCATCTGCTTCAGCCATCTTCTTAGTCTAACATTCAGCCCTTTCCGAGTGAAGACATATTTCAGACTTTTGTAGTTCGTATATATTTTCACTCCCTTTCCATAAAAATTATGCTTCTATAGCTTCAAAGTAAAGATAATTGCAGCAAATTTCAAATTAGGTGTGAAATAATTCTTCTCATGAGTCTGTAGTTGCCTATACGTGTAAGTAATTACTTTTCCATGTTGTTGAAGAACGCAGCCCAGTCCTTTTCCAGAGGTATTACTGTAAATTGAGAACCCACCGGTTCCTGCGGGTAGCACAAGGATTGGTGTAGTGGTAAGTCTCTTCTTCAGCTCCTCAATACCGCCTGGCAATCTTTCGTTCAGATGAACTCTTCATTCTTCCAAGTGAGCTTCGTCATCGGCTCAGCAATCTTGGTGAAATCCTTCACGAACTTCTGATAGTAGCCAGCCAAGTTCAAAAAACTTCCGAATTGAACTTGGGGTATACCACTTTCAACAACAGCTATCTTCCATCGAAATTTCTTCTCTTGACAACATGGCTAAAAGTCCACCTTGTCAAGGGAAATCCACGTTCAGATAACTTACCATAAAACTTCTTTTTCTTCAAAGTTTCCAGAACTTTCCTCAGATGTTCTTCATGCCCTTCTTCAGTCTTCGAATATATCAGAATGTTATCTATGGAGAAGATAAACTGATTCAAATACTCATGAAAAACTATGTTCATGAGATTCATGAACACAGCAGGAGCATTTGTCAGTTTAACGTCATGACCAAAGAAAACTACCCATACTTGGTGTTTGAACGCCGTCTTAGAAACGTCCTCCTTCCTGACTTTGATTTGATGGTAGTCAGATCTTAAGTCAAACTTCGAAACACCCTAACTCCACACAAACAGATCAAACAGATCCTCGATCTGGGCAGAGAGTACTTGTTCTTTAGTGTCTGGTAATCGATGTACATCCGTTGTTCCATCCTTCTTGGGCACAAACAAGATAGGTGTTCCCTAAGATGAAGTTCCATCCTGAATAAATCCTAAAGCCTTCATTGATCTGGTCCTTCATCTTCTTGGCCACCTTCGGGTTGACTCTGTAACATCCTTTAGAATTAGGAAAAGAGCCAGGGACTAGGTCAGTGGTGAATCCTATGTCTAGATCTGGGATAATCCGGAAAGACTATCAGGAAAAAAATCTGCCATAAAGGTGTAACTAAGAATTTTTATTCATGTGGAGAATTACAGCAAAAACTCTTATGATTGATCTAAGGACATCCTGTTACAACTTCCAAAAAAATAGATAATGCTATTCAGCAGTCCTAGGTACTATTCTTCATGGTTCTGGCTCTTGCATGAGCAGTCTCCATCTGCTTCATCTTCTATGAACCTCAAGTATGCTTCATGCCTTATTGTAGGAGGCAGGGTCTGCTGGATAGGAAGAGGGTCCCTAGGTTGTGGCCTAACAGGTGTTGCTGGGATATGAGCTCTGGTTTGATGGAAAGATAAGGGGCAGTCCTTTACCCGATGTTCAGCAGATCCACATGCCAAACATTGTCCCAATCTCTCGCGGCAACTAACGGCCTGATGACCAGGTCTCTTGCAGTAGTTACAAGCTCATAGTTTCTTACGACAAGGCTGTCGGAAAGTAGAGTACTTGATGAGACCCAAATATCTTCTAGATTCAGGGGTATCCTTCCTAGGACAAGGTTCTGCTCCAACATGGTTGGAGATAACTAAGGCTACATCATTGACGTTCTTCAAGTCTTCTCTCGTGGTATTCATCTGTTCCTGCTGGGCTTCATCTTGAGCTTTCTGGAACTCCAGGATTTCTTGAAATGGAACAACTATGCTGGTACTGGTGGAGCAACAAAAATGGATACTCCACCAAGGAAATGCAACTCAGTTTGAGATGAGGTAGGAATCGCCAGTGTAGTGAAAACTTCACTGGATGCATTATGAGGACGGTCAAACAGCCGCAAGGGAAAAGACCCTGGGCTTGGTTGAGGAGATGGGGTATGATCCGGAGATGACACCTCATCGCCAGCAGGATTTGGTCTTGTCAATGGTCATTCTCTGGAAGGTTTAGGATGCACACATAAGCAAGGTAGCCTACCGGTCTATAATCAAACAAAAATATTTATTTATATATAAATCGGACCTATGTTGTGACAAATCAATGTTCTAGTGTTCTAATTGTTTCTAAATATGTTTTCCTAAGTTGTTATTCAGACCTGCATGGGCCACCACTAAAAACAAGTCACGACCCGATCCCAAATAATTGGGTCGAACCGGATCATGCCCAGCCTGCACCGTTGTTGAGACGGCGGCAGTAAGCTGTTCCATTAGCAGGTAACCACAACAACATCTGTATTTGTCACAACTCAAAATTCGGAAATTTAAAACTTTATTGATCTTTTACAATGAAGTGAAAGCTACAACTTAAAACATTTTCCACATACATCAAGAAGAAGAGAAAACTCTAGGTACACAGCTCATCAGTCTCAAATTCTCGTCTTCTAGTTGGGACCTCGGGAAATATCGCGGAACAAAGCCTCATCAGTGATACCTAAAATGTTGGGTTTCTAATCAGGAGAGAGCAAAGTACAATTCATGCTAATTTTAAACAGTTAAATAAGAAATAGAATCATGCAGTTCTAAATAGTTTTTAAAACAGGTTTGTTACAGTATAAAACAGTGATTTGAACAGGTAATGACATATGACCGGCTTGGGTTTGTTACAGGAGGGTACAGCTTATCCCCGTGTATATGAGGGGTAATCCAATAGTTACAGTAGTTACAGTAGTTTGGATGTGGTCATACTCATTACACTACTCCCCCAGTCCCCAATAATTACAGTAGTTACAGTACAGTACTCTCGGAGAGAGTTTCGTGTTTGCATCGTGGTTTAGACATGCAGTAAAGCGATTAAATAAATAACTGTAAACTAACATAAACTATACTTGCCTCAGAAAAATGACTGGAGAGATGGACGACTCCGAGACGGGAAGTTTAGAGTTGTCCTCGAATTCCTACATTCGAGAGATAGACTCAGCTTTCAGGTTAACCAACTTAGCTATGCTAGTTGTAATCTCTATTTGCGTCCTAGTCCAATTTTAGTTATTTAATTAACTAACACAGAAAAACGCGTTTATTAAGTGCGTTGATTTAATACGAGGAAAAATATCATTTTAACTTTGAATTCGGGAAAACAACGTCGCTACCAGATTAGTTTAGGAAAACTTGATATTTTATAAAATATAATATAAAACTAATTTTCTTATTTTAGTGAGAAATACGTGATTTTTTTTTAATATTAAACTCGTCAATTTTAAGTGAGAAAATAATAGGTAATTTTATACGAAAAATACTTTTTAATCATTTTAATCGTTAAACATTAAAACTCGTAAAACCAGAAAGGCAAGGAATCTAAGCTATTACAGTCACAGACCAGCCAGCTGGGCTTATGCCCATTACAATTTATTTACATAAATTGAAATAAGAATAAACTGCCATTAGTCCTAACTAAAAATATTAAATAAATGTAAACAGAAATAAATAATAAAATAATGATAAATCATAAGTCTCAGATAATGGTCCGATCCTCATCTAGCTAATTGCCTCAACGTCCGGGCGGGGCCGGTATCGTTTGCACTTAGCCGGGTCCATTGACCGATACGGTCGTCACCCAAAAATTAAATATCAAATAAATTCCAAAAATTATTTTAAATTTATTTTGAAAATAATTCAGGATTTACGGAAAAATCGGACAGCATCTCCTCTGTTTTTGGTCAACCCAAAAACTGGGAAAATGGTGCCGATAGTTCCTGCAAGTCCCAAACCAGGGAAAAACCCATATTTTATATATATAAAATATCCACAACCAATCCACAGCATAATCGGGACGACCCGAAATGATTTCGGAAGTCCGATTCCAAATCCACAAATCACAGCACGTTCCCGAAATTTTCCGGAAAACTAAAACATACCAAAAACCATTCCCGAAAATATTCCGGGAGTCCAAAATAATTCACGGGACTTTTTCGAAAGTCCCGGAAAAATACGACGTCGCTAATACCGAATTCCCAAAGGGAACCGGGGACCATTTCATCATCGACAAATAATAATAAAATAGCGGGACAGGGGGTTATACCTCGGGTTGCTCGGCTAGAGCTCTCAGATGCAAAAATAGAAAGAATAGAATAATTCAGAATCAGCGACGAACTCCCAAAATATTGCTGGACCCAACGTCGACGACGCAACGCCGTAAAATCTCCGAACTAGGGCACGACTGGGCGCCAACAGGAGAAGGCTCGGCCAAGGGGACTGACTAGGGGTGCTGGCCAAGGATCAGCGGCCACAGGAGGGTGGATCTGCTGGTTCTGACGCGGGGAAACGGGCGCGAGCCAGGGAACGCCGAAGGGGTTTCGGCGGGGTGGCCGCGCAAGGACCGGCGGGTTCTGACCCGGAGGGGCCGGCGGCTCAGCCACGAAAAAGGGGCGACGCTCATAGGCGTCGGGGGCGACGGTCGGCCGGACAGGAGGGGGTCGCCGGACGTCGGCGAGGCGGCGCTGTCGGCCGGAGCTAGGCGGGGCGGACGCGTGCTCGCGGGGAGCGCTGGTCGGGGTCGCCGGAGGGGTAACTCGGCGGCGGGCGAGGACGCGGGTCGCCGGAGTGTGTCGGCAGTCGGCCAAGGGGCAGGGCCGCGAGCGGCGGAGCACTGGCCGGGGATGAGGGTTTGGGGGTTTGGGGGAAATGGAGTAGAGAGAGGTGAGAGTATAAAGAGGTGAGGGAAAACTTTGTTCTCCTGTGAGGAAGTGAAAGAGAGAGGAGAGAGTTAATATTGGTGAGCAGAGAGAGGGAAGAGTGGAAGTAAGTAAGGGGTGGTTGTGCTCGTGTGGAAGAGAGGGGAATTGTCTTGTGGTAAAGAGAAAATGCAGGGAGAAATAGTAGGGGGTTCGGGAGAGTGGCCAATTCGTGTGTGTGGGTTTTGAGGGGTGCTGGTCCTACGGGACCAGCTACAAATAGTATTTTTTTTTTAATAAACCAAGTCATAAATCAGAATTAAGAAGGAGAGGAAAGGAATTGGGTTTGGCTCAGGCCTGGGTCTGGGCTCGGACTCGGGTCTGGGTCTGAATCCAAAGATCCGTGTTATTTATTATTTCCGAAATTGTTTGCACTCCAAAATATTTAATTATAATACCAATTTTTGAAATACTAATAATAATACTAAATCACTATTTAATAATTAGTTACGAGGATATGGGTTTCACAGTTGAGATGACACAGTGCGACTCAACGTACACATTCTCCTAGACTCAATAAATTGAAGATTACAGACTTGGAACAAATAGAAAAACCAAGAGCCCTTTGATGACGTCTTTCTTCTGATATTTGAGCAGACCTGAAGATGCATTTTTCCTTGATAGCAGTCGTCCAAAGATAAACAGATCTGGAAATCTGAATACCTTTCGGGGGCTTCGCTCCCGAACCCCTGATGGGGGGCGCTGCCCCCTCGACCCCTGTCCGCTGACCGGGCAGCGGAACCCCCGATGCGAGGCCCCGGACAGGTCGCTAGGCGGTTCGAAGAAATCTTTTTGTATGACGCCGTCTTTGGTCCATCATTAATTCTTCATTACCTATGTCCTGATTTGATCATGTTAGATCATGCTTACTGTATGTCTACAAATACATGTTAGACGAGCAAAATATGTTGCAGTACGATACAAGTATGGCAATATGATATAGGACAATTAGGACAATGCTAAGTTTAAGTAGCAACATGATAGTGAGTATATGAATATTAGTGACATCATTATGTTAAACTTTAACTGATTAGCCATATTCAAAAACACGATGTAATCATTGGGCTAACAATCTCCCCCTTTTTTATTATGGAAAATCTGTTAAGTTTAAGACAGATAGGATAGATGCATGTATCACTAATAAACACATATTACTAGAAAATTGTGTGCTAACTTAAACTTATTTCTCTCCCTTTGACATGATCAAAAAATAAGCTCCCCCGTAATAAGAGATAAAACGAACTCAAGCATAAGTAAAGGAGGAAGGCATAGACAATCATGATCAAGATATACTAAATGAGAAACAATGGGAGAAGTGTGTAAAGACAAGTATATAAACTACATACAAAATGTAGAGTGTCAAATAGAAAATAGCTTGTCAAAACACAAATAGTTGTTAAAACTAAAAGAATTTAAAAATAATCAATAGATAGTTTACCAACATGAAATCCAAGAAAGACATCCAAAAATATAGTATGATATGAAATATTGCTCTAGTTTTGGAAGAGAATTATATAAAAAATAAACAATTTCAGTCAAAAACCATAGGGTTTAGATAATTGCAAATAATAGATATCAAAGAAGAAAGATACCAATTGAGATATTGAAATATATAAACTTGATATCAATTGAAATAAATAAACTTGAAACATTGATCAATGAAACTATGATAGTCACAATTGTCCACAGATAAATAGTGGAACAAAATAAAGAAATAATCAATGTAAAATAGAGCAATTGATATAAAATGATCTCATTATTTGCAAATCTATTTGCTTATCCAAAATTCATGCATTTGAACTCAATTACCTTATCATGCTATATGAATACCCTTTAGATAAACATGAAGGTAAAGGAAAAAATTGTTTGAGAAAGAGAAATTCAGTCGACTTGAATGCTCTCCCTCAAACTATGACCAATATAGATAAAATCATAAATTTTGGGTAAGTCCTCAACAAGGAAAGCCAAATCAATTAAACATACAAAAAAAACCCAAATCAAAGAAAGCACAATAGTCATCAAGATAAAATATGAAAGTAAATATTAACGTGATGACTCATATGAAAGAGAGAGATAATATAATGAAAAAAATTGCATATACTCTCATAAACTTTTCACAAAAATCAGTATCCTAATAATGATAAAAAAATGGGTCAATGATGAACTACGTATACGACATATTAAAGGGTATAAATGAATTGAACCAATTTATTTGCTCTCCCTTAAAATATGCGTATCTAGTTCCAAAGCACTTATAGCAAAAAAAGATAACTTCAAAATCTAGGGGTAAACAACTATTGATTTATCCCCCTTGCTCAATGCATATAAGGCTATAAAAACGTCATATAAACGAATAATGTCATCTTTAGTCAAGAAGAGATATCCACTTAATAGCCACTAAAGATGAATGATCAAAATAATATTTTAATAAAGCACATTTAATCAAAAGATAACATACATTAGCCTATATAGAAGACTCTCATATTTAAATATGATAGATCAATGCATGTTACCTTTTGAGAAGAAGGTCATCATGAAAAGAAGTAAAGTCAATTAAATCAATCATTGTGAAAGTCAAAATATAGCTCAAAAATACAAAAAAAAAAACTCAAAAATCATATCCATGATTATCTAATTAAGAACGAATCAACCAATTTATTATATTGCATGGACTATGTATGTTTTACCACATATGTACCCATCAACGGGTAATAATCCAACCTTGCTAATACTAAATGAGAAACCAATGAAGTTCAAATAGCAAAGAGCATATGTGATAATCCATGAGTAGTCAATGTAGAGTAATAAATTAACTTGATAACCACATAATTAGATAATATAGGACTACTCAATCATTAGGATCATTCATAAAGTAAATCAATAAATAATTATGATCCGTCATAAATCTCATCTAAAAACCATATAAACAAACCAATAGAAAATATAGAAAAGAGTCAATATTATTTAAATGATTGCAAATTTATTCCAAAGAAATGATAATATGATAAAATTATGACTCAAAAAATGAGAGAAAATTAAGATATGCTTACCAATGACTAGTATAGAAGAAAGTTAAAGCGATGAATCACAAATCTCAATGGAAACAGGATTAAATGAAAATTTTGTCAAACTAATTTTAGAGACCAAACATATGTATCTAAAATAGAATACAAATTTCATCAAAAAAATTCATAAATCTTGTTTTTGTAAACTAGCATATCACATATAGATTGAAGTTTAAGAAGATAGCTAGATGAGTGAAAGTGAACAAAAATTATGTAGCTTAACAATACATCGCAAATAAGAAAGCTACAAAACTAATTAAGATTAATGAGGTAGGTCATTAATAGGATAAATGTGCTCATTAAATCTTAAGTCACTAACACTAAAAATACATGCTTAAGCATAGAGTTCGCAATAAGGGTAATACATTTTGAATGATCAAAATAATTTATATACTCTTTGCTGAGCAAGGATAAGAGTATAAGATAGCAAGTAAATGAATTAGACTCTTATCAAGTAAAGGATAAAAAAGATGTTCATAAAACACAATAGAACAAATCTCTTTGCCAAGTATTGAGATTAACCCAAGATAATGAAATAATAGGTTGATCTAGAGAATGCAAAATTATAGCCATTATGAAAGTGTATTCTCTAGAAATAGAAAATCTCAACGCAAAAGCTCAAACCATAGTAGCTAAAGACATGAAAAATATGATATATCAATTACATGTATTCTCATGTGCTACAAAAATATTATTGGGCAATAGTAATAGAATATTTATAGCTTAAAATATTGGACTAGATATGATGATGTATTCTGGAACTTAGGGGTAGATCCAGAACTAGATAATGGTTGCAAGTAGACCTTAATAAATCTTAAGTCTATAAAGTATTGATCACTTTGGGTTAGCTGTAGGGGTCGGTTCCCAGCTAGCGGTAGTCCGAAGACATGTACACTGTGTCGCTTCAGGCTATTTACGCATGTATGACAGAAGGACCCTTTCGACTTGTTCCCAAAATGTTCTTTACTTTTAAGAATTTAGATTTAAAGGAATATATGTAGTATCATGAAATAACATCAAAATCCAAAATCCCTAAGTATAAGAAAGGTAAATACCAAAATAACAATAAAAGAATGATCATCAAAATTTGCTAAGAATATTTTCAAAACAAACACTTTCATAATGCACTTATGGAGATAAATATATAGAAGATACATACTCAGACTGTGCACTAATAAGTACGATGATTTTAACAAGGTAAAGCACAAAACCAAGCAATTTGTAAAAGAACTTCCATAAAAGTCATGAACGAAACACTAATAAATATTTTCTCTCAACATCCTAACTTAAAGGTATTGAATAAATAAATATAAACAGTTGGAAAAGCTATATATATCAAATAGGCATACATGAAAATATTCAAGAATCAAGTAAAAGACATGTGTCCATAAAGTCACCCAAGATGTAAAAAGATATTATCAAAAGAAAGCTTTAAGGAGGAAGCTAATTGATTCAAGAAAAGATAACACAAATTTGGTCAACAGAATCAATAGCTAAAGTATGAAGTAAGCACAAGTATGAATCGATACTCTTAAAAAAATATAAAATTTGAGCTTAATTCATATGCCCACATAAAAATATTTATAAAAAAGTAGATATCAATATAATAAATACATGATCTACATTTAATATAGTCATGTATCCTTAATGAATATTTGAAAAACTATCATAAATTCAAAAGCACGTATAAATAGGCTTTATTAGGCAAATACATAATTGATTCATAAGAGGTTTAATCAAAATAAAACATGAAAATCAATAATGAATATATTATGTAAGTACAAGGTTAAAAAGGAAGTATAAGTGTATACTTGTCAAGTGATAAGAAGCTTGTGCTAAACATATATATTCACAAAACGATTTAAAGTAAAATAGGACATATTAAAGAAAAACCGGTAAGAAGTAATTATCTTAAAACTTTTAAAGACGGAGAGTTAAAATCATATTAACTCAAATCAAAACCAAGGTCCTATGGACTAGAGTGATATGCATGCTTTATAAATAAGGATTAAGAATAACGATCATGCATATATAAATGTGTCACACTATTAGAAAATGAGTGATAAACTACATAGTGTGAACTAATCATTTAAGCTAAGTGATTAGTCATGCTAGATAAAAGAAATAGTAAGAAAATTAACTAAGCATGCTAGTATTATATCTCACATTAATTTATATAATAAGCAACTAAAGGATATCAATGTGAGCTAGTAGCAAGACATCAAGAGAAACATGCTAGATTCTACAAATATAAGCCATTTAAAGAGAATCGTTTAGCATGTTACCAAAGTGGTTCTTGTGGCCACACTTCTGTTGGTGTAATTGCTTGGAAGATGGCCTTTGAGCTTTGCAACCACCAACACGCTTCCTCGGTGCTATGTCTTGATACAAGAAGCTCCACCTACAACATTAGGCGAAGACTTTGGTATCCAAATAAACTTGGATCCACATTTGTTAGATTTAGGGACCCATATACTATTTACTCTAGCATTGGTAGAAGAACTCCTACGAATAGGACAAGTTACACTCATGTGTCCAATACGAGAGCAATAGAAGCACCTAATACTAGTGTGTGCATATATATCGAAATGAGCATGATTATGAACATGTGACATACTAGAATGATGAATATCTCTAGAGTGAGCATGCATGAATTTGGTCTTAAGAATATCATGTTCTAATAGCAAATTATTATGCAAACAAGTAAAAGAATCAAATTTAGCATTTAAAGTATAATTCTCTTTTTCAAATAAAGCAATTCTAGAAATAAAATTATCATTTTGTTTCTTTAAAGAGTCAATAGAAGAATCATGCAAATGATTTAGCTTATGTGCTTGCTTCTTAAGATCTTCTATTGATGAGGAAAGAGATTTGATTTTCAAAATTAAAGAATCATTCAAACTCTTTAAAGAAACACAAGATGAGTTTTGAGAGTCAAGTCTAGATAATAAATTATTGTTTTTATTTCTCAAAAACTCATTAGATTATTCTAAATGAATAACCTTTTCTGAAAGTTCTTCATTTGTAGAATGAAAAGCCTTAGCAAACTTTAAGGATTGGTTAGCCATGGCTTTCCACTTAGAGCATTTCTTGCATTTAGAAGAAACATTATTGTCTATGCTACTAGAAGTAAAACCCTCTTTATCGGAGGAGGAGGAATACGATGCCATACATAAATAAACAAGGATCTACTCTAAGGATGTTAAGCCTAACAATAGAGTACTTGCTCTGATACCAATTGAAATAACGTGTAGGCAACTCTAGAGGGGGGTGAATAGAGTTTGTGTCAATAATCACCAAATAAAAATTAACTCTATATCACCTCCACAAAACAACTATCAAGATAGTTAAATAAATCAGAGAAAAATACGAAAGTAAATAAAGATCAGAAGAGTATACGCAAACATAGCGATATAACCTAGTTTTTTTCGTGGAGGACTAGTCCAGGCCTGAGAACTCTAGCTCAGGATTGAAATCCACTATTTGTGAAATAGTGTACAACCACGTGCCTTTACTCAGAAGAATACGCCAACTTCTTACAGATTCGCAGGTGGCAAAACTTGGAATTGTCCAAGTAACTTTTCTTTCACTCTTGCACACAACTTCTAGCTGATATCGCACTAAGCACCTTGAGCTAAGGAGAGTTGTGTCTTAGGAGATATGGAAGAATAAGGCTTTGAGTAGTAGAGCTTAGAAAGCTTGAATATTTAAAGGTGAGAGATGATTTGAAATGAAAGAATTCAAGCTCTATTTATACTACTCTGGGGAGGCAGAGTTCGGCCCGAATTCTGCCCCAAGAATTCAAATTTTTGAACGTTGGACAGCTTGTACCAAGCAGGCCCTAAAAATTAGTTCCTGGAAATCAGGGGACAGAGTTCGGCCCGAACTCTGTGTGGGGGCAGAGTTCAGCCCGAACAATACCTCCTAGGTGGCAGAATGGCCTTTGGGCTTTGTTTGGCTTGGTAGCGCTTGGGCTTGGTTCAGGAATTGGTCTGTTTGTATGGTAGAGCTTGGAGAGATATGTCTAGGGGTTGAGATGACACAGTGTGACTCAACATAAATATTCTCTTAGACTCAATAAATTGAAGATTACAGACTTGGAACAAATAAAAAAACTAAGAGCCCTTTGATGACGTCTTTCTTCTGATATTTGAGCAGACATGAAGATACCTTTTTTCTTGATAGCAGTCGTCCAAAGATAAACAGATCTGGAAATCTGAATACCTTTCGGGAGCTTCGCTCCCGAACCCCTAACGGAGGGCGCTGCCCCCTCGACCCCTGTCCGCTGACCGGGCAGCGAAACCCCCGATGCGAGGCCCCGGATAGGTCGCTAGGCGGTTCGGAGAAATCTTTTTGTATGACACCATCTTTGGTTCATCATTAATTCTTCATTGCCTATGTCCTGATTTGATCATATTAGATCATGCTTACTACATGTCTACAAATACATGTTAGGCGAGCAAAATATATTGCAGTACGATACAAGCATGGCAATATGATATAGGACAATTAGGACAATGCTAAGTTTAAGTAGCAACATGATAGTGAGTATATGAATATTAGTGACATCATTATGTTAAACTTTAACTGATTAGCCATATTCAAAAACACGATGTAATCATTGGGCTAACAATTAAAAATATATTAATTTATTTTATAAAATAGAAAACGATTTTTTTAACACATATTTGTGTAAATTGGAGTTTTAGACTATATACATAAATTTGTGTATTCCTAGTATACCAATTTTAGGAATTATATATATAAACCAATAGATTTATATATATGATATTTTTATTATATGTAATAAATATATGTTGCACGATTATATATCTAAATATATATTTTTTATATTTAATAAATATTACTCGCGTTTGTCTATATGTGAATATTTATTTGTGAAACATAGTGTATATATATAGGAAGTTATATATGTGTAGGAAATAGAAATGAAAAAGAAAGAGGAAAAGAAAATGAAATGGAAAATGAAAAAAACAAGAAAAAAAATAAAAACCAAAACCCAAATCCCAGCCCAACCAAGCCATCCCAGCCCGACCTCTCCTAAGCCCAGCCCAGCTCAGTAAATTTCCCTTTGCACGGTCCCAAACCCGATACTATACACAACACACACGTATATATACATGTATATATCGAGAGTTAGGGGAGAGAACTCTCGAATCAAAACCCTAGCCGCACCTTGTCAACCCCCGTACGATCAGCCCTCACCATCCACGACATCCCAGCGACCACCTCGGCCACCTGTACCCACCATGGAGTCGCCGGAGTCGCTTCCAGCACCCACTATAGCAACAGCGGCGCAAAAACAGGACACAGCCGCAACAGCAATTATCCTTACGAGTCCGACTTCTAGGTATTATATCTCTCGTCTTCGTAGCATTTTGTGATCCGTTTCTTCATACGTGCTCACAACATAACCCCATAGTAACACTATCAAATAGAATTTAATATAGTTCCTTGGATTGCTCAGAAAGTCCAAACGAAGTTTTCGGAAAAGAATTACAAAAACAGAACATAAATTGCTTCCTTGAGCCCTAGTTAGAAGACCGATTAATATCGATCTGCTGACAGTCTGTAAAATCTAATTAGACACACTTGAAGACAACATATAGGGCTTCATAACCTAATTTGTAGTTGCGAATTTATTCAACTGTGTGCAAAGAAATCAGTTTTCAAAGTTCGAGAAAAATCGAGTTCAAAACAGTTTTAAAAGTTAGAAAACTCTCCGGTACAACGTACGTCCCGCCAAACCGGGCAAAGTGGTCGCAAACCGAAAGCATCAAAAGGTGCATATCGGCTTTATGGACGTGTGGGCTTTGACGGAATTTAAATTGGTTGCGTGTACGCGACAAATTTGATGTGTATCCGTCAATTTTTCCCGTATCGACCCCTTTGTAAATTCTCTAATTACTTTGTGTACGTTCGTCGAATCGAGACAAAACTTGCGCCAACAGAACCAAAACATTTTTTTGGTCTTGTATGCCAAGTTTGGTCCGATTCTGAGACAGTTGACCGGATCGTCGTTTTGCGGACCCCACGATCCAACTCAACTGACGAATCTATGCACAGCCTACCAGAATCCAACTTTGGACATACCGTTGGGTTCGTCTCATCAAAACGAATTTGTAGACATGTAGTTTAACGACTTTAGAGATTATTGACTCTGACACGTATTTCGGTACAAAGC
Organism: Iris pallida; assembly: GCA_029216955.1. Lineage (NCBI taxonomy): Eukaryota > Viridiplantae > Streptophyta > Magnoliopsida > Asparagales > Iridaceae > Iris > Iris pallida. Next base: position 3,711,919 of record JANAVB010042018.1, on the reverse strand, counting down.
GGGTCCAACGGTGGATACTGTTTTGACCCAAAATTACCGTTTTTCCCTTGTGTCCATAATTGGACTTATGGATAGGCTATTCTAGCTATTTTGCTTATTCTAAAAATATTGGTAATGTCTGTTTCAACATCCGGAGGCGTTTGCGGGAGTTCAGGTTTTGAGGCTATTTGATTGCAGGACTTTTTGCTACACCAGGCAAGTATACCTTGCCAAATCGTACAGTACCTTTTATATGCATATTCTTTAATTCCTTAGTGTTCTTTATCCCATCATATTCATGATTATTTTATCTTGAGTTGCGATTACTTACCTTGTTTCATTTTTACTTATCTTGTTAGCGTACATTTGCATTCTTGATATACATCTAGTGTGTGTTATATTGCCTTCGTGATCACTCGTGTTTTGTGATAGAGTCGTCTAGTCCTACACTACTGACTCTCATGATTTGACTTGACTTGACTTGACATGACTTGAGTAGGACTTGACTTTGACATTCTATAGATTGGGAGTGCTTACCTTGACTACGGTCTATGGGATTATTTTACTAGGAATGGCTATCGTCTCGATTGGAGTGCTTGTCTTGACTACGGTTGAGACACTGTAGATTGGAGTGCTTGTCTTGACTATAGTCTATAGATTTGACCTATTAGCCACGACTAGTATGGCATGCCAGTGTCTTAGGATCTTTGTGTTTTAGATCTTGGTATCTTAGTTATTCTGACTCGGTTGATTTCTTTCATTATTTCTTACTTCTCTGCATACTTGTATTGTTACTTTTTGGCTTGTATATTATGTATCTT
>JANAVB010042018.1:3613619-3706119 GCA_029216955.1 Iris pallida | reverse complement strand
TATCTCGAATTGCTGTTGCGACGGCTAACGTGACATGACCTGACAAGAATGACTAACCTGGATACCGTAGATAATTGCGTTTGCACAATAAACCAGTATTGTCTCGCATCATGTCTAGGATGGGATCCCTGAGTACCACGGTCAGGGATACCTACTGTAATTAACTAAGAGTAATAAACTAGAATAATTCAGTAGACATAAAGAGATTCCCAGCTACAGGCAATCCCGTTATCTGGGCGCATTAAGTGGACTTGTAGCCTACCGACGAGTAGGGCACACTTCCAGCACACAGTCATGTGGTGCATCCTTCATAAATGGACATTCGACCTGGATAACTTGGATGGTCTGCAGGGCTTGGGGCTGTTGAAATAATCTCATTGTATCTTGCTAGTAACTAGGCCTGTGATAACCCTAGCTAGTTAAAGTATCAAGCCGTACTTTTGATTGGCCGTGATTGATTGGATGAAGTTATTCCAGCTTAGTCTTATCCTGATCCTGTGTAAAATCGTGACAAGACACGATTATTGATGCTTGCCTTAACAATAATGATCGGAGGACCAGTTCTGTTCAGGCGAAGGGTTACAACCCCGGTCCTTGTTTGGTTTAAGGGTTGTAACCTGGCTCCCGGAGCAGTTCTGTGTCTTCCCTTCGGTTATTTTCTTATTTGTACCCCGTGCCATGCTTGTCATGTTCTATCTTACTTCAGCAACATGATTATCTATAATGGCCTTAACAATAAAGATCAGGAGTCCAGTTCTGTTCAGGCGAAGGGTTACAACCCCGGTCCTTGTTTGGTTTAAGGGTTGTAACCTGGCTCCCGGAGCAGTTCTGTGTCTTCTCTTCGTTTATTGTCTTATTACCTTATCCATAGTATTTGAGACGGATTTCTATTCAGGTGAAGGATTGCAACCCCGGTCCTTGTTTGGTTTAAGGGTTGTAGTCTGGCTACTTGAATGGTTTCCTCGTACTCAATTATTGTTGTTATTTCTGATAATTTAACTTTAATGTTCCTTACTATATGCTGGTTTTAGTTTCTAAGTGAAGCCTCCTTTATGGCACTTGCTCTTTCTGGGGTCTGACCCAGCTGGTTTTGTGTGGCCAGATATCGGAGCAGCTCCAGAGGATCCACCGATCTTCCAGCCAGATGGTGACCACTAGACGGAACCCTGGCAACGAGTGGGTTTCTTTTGTCCTCCCACTTATTTGTAAAAATTATTCTTTTGAGGCGTTTAGCCGGCGAGCACGTGTTAGCTCGATTGTATCTTTATTTACTGTCTGCCTACGGGCTGTAACATGATTGACAGATCCTAGGGTTGATCATGTATGACTGAACTCTTGCTAGTCCTGGCATTTTGTACGACTAGCTTCATGATCATCCAATATGTAATGTATGGGACGCCTTACTATTATATATTTGGTGCTCTGACATCTTGTAATTACTATTGCTTGCTTGTGATTGAGACAATAGGCTTGTTCATAACCTTAGGAGACTGCTGGCTTGTAGTTAAACCCTCATGTATCTAGACAGCCGTGACCGTATAGTGAGATGGATTCCATTTCATATACGTAGCTGGCTATGTCTGTCCCCGCTCTCCAGTATTCTGGTTCTGGGGCGTGACATGGTTTAAGTGGTGGCCCATGCAGGTCTTTTAAATCAAGATATGTGAGGGTTTACCGAATAGATGTCTCAATCAGTATTCGTCCTTGATCTCTGCTCGTATCTTCTGAAACCCTGGATTCTTGTCCTGATCATATGCTTGTATCGTTGATCTGTCCTGGTCCTTCCTTATTGTTCCCTATGTCGTCTTCTTCAACGGCATTATTCGTGGTCCTACTGACCAGCAAGGCGGAGCACCTCCCGCGGACCAGCAGCAACCTGGAGATCAAGCCCAGCATTCCGGAGTAGCCTCTAGAGTCGTGCCTTCTGGCGGAGAGCCACCAGTCCAGCCAGTTCAACCAGTAGAATATGATGACGGCACTTTGGTAGGACTCGTCAGGACCTTGATAGCTACCCAAGACCGGCGTGGAGATGTCTTGCACCAGGCAGTGACGGATGCTTTGACCCGGGGTGGTCATCAGGGTAACAGCGCGGCCAACAGCTTCAAGCGCCTGAACCCTCCATTCTTCGACGGCAGCGAAGATGCGATCGCCACGGATGCTTGGCTTCAGGATACCGAAGTGATTCTAGAAGCAGCCAGGACTCCAGAAAATGAGAAGGTGGCCGTAGTGCGCCTGCAGTTGTTAGATCTTGCCCGCAGTTGGTGGGCGACGCAGGCCGAGGGATTAGTGGCACCCATTGCTTGGGCAGTGTTCAGAGAGAGATTTCAGACGAAGTATTTTGATGCTGTGGCTCGGTATGACTTACAGACGAGGTTTACCAACCTGAAGCAAGGAGGCAGAACAGTCGATGGTTATGCATCTGAGTTTTCTAGACTCAGTAGGTTTGCCTCCACCTTGGTGGCAACCGAGTTTGATAGGGCCCAGCGGTTCCAGCAGGGGCTGCATTTGGAGATTTTACTAGCAGTTGAGCAGTTCGAACACTAGACGTTCGATGCAGTATTGAGGGCGGCTAGGAGGCATGAGTACACCTCCCAGCGGATCATGGATAGGACCGGAGGTAGGAAGCGGTCCCACAGTCAGATACACCAATCATCAGCTCCAGCCCCGGCAGCTAGAGGTTTAACTATTGGAACTCCGAGGCGGGCGGCCTCGGTGACGTCGGTTCAGCATTCTACCCTGACGCACCCTCAACAACAGAAGCAGAAGCAGTCTTCCGCAGTGGGATGTTCACACTGCGGGAAGCCAGGGCATGTGGTGTCAGAGTGTCGCAGAGCACAGGGATTGTACTTGGTTTGTGGTGCCCCGGACCACAGGGTTGGGAACTGCCCGAACAGGGGGAGTTCATCAGCTTTCTCTGGTCCTTCAGTTAGAGGACCAGCGCCAGTCCAGCAGCAGCAGCAGTTGCAGTACCCACTCCCGAGGCCATTGCTGACGCAGGCCCAGGCATTCCAGCAGCAGAGACCGCAGTAGTATGCTCAGGCCCAAGCCCTGATCCAGAGCAGGCAGAGGAATTTTCAGCAGAGGGGACCTGCCCCTAGAGGACATGGTCAAGTGCTGGCCTTGACCATGGGAGAAGAAGGAGTAACACCAGGTGAGGTAGTGGCAGGTACTATTCTCGTCAACACCTTTCCAGCTTCAGCTTTATTTGATTCTGGTGCATCGTATTCATTTATGTCTGCAAGATTCGCGACACGGATAGGATTGGAGCCCGAGTCATTATCAGTAAGGCTCAATATACTCACTGGTAACGGACTTGTGGGAGTCGATAGAGTATTTTCCTCGTGTCGAATCGTAGTTAGCAGTAGAGAGTTTCCAGCTAGATTGATAGAATTCTCGATGGCCGATTATGATGTAGTCTTAGGGATGGATTGGTTGAGGGACCAGTATGCTAGGATAGACTGCCACATTGGCAGGGTTGTTTTTAGCATTCCAGGAGAGCCGGAGTTTTCTTTCTCTCGAGGCGAGGTTGAGCCTTCTCCTCCAGTATTGCGGATGGCAGTAGCAGCAGTTCAATTGCCCAGGATAGTGGATGAGTTCCCAGATATTTTTCCAGAAGAGCTTCCAGGTATGCCGCCAGAGCGGGAGATTAAGTTCACCATAGACTTGATTCCCGGGACAACCCCGGTGTCAGAGAGAGTCTACAGGATGGCGCCATCAGAGTTGGAGATCTTGTACAAGATGATTGAAGAGCTTAGAACCAAGGGATTTATTCGTGCTAGTGGATCGCCTTGGGGAGCCCCGATGCTTCTTGTGAAAAAAAAGGATGGTACATCCAGATTATGTATAGATTATCGTATCTTGAACTCAGTGACAATCAAGAACAGATACCCTCTCCCGAGGATAGATGACTTGTTTGATCAACTTAAAGGGGCAGCTGTATTCTCGAAGATTGACTTGCGCTCAGGATATCATCAGATCAGAGTCAGAGAGCAGGACATCCCGAAGACAGCTTTCAGATCGAGATACGGGCATTGGGAGTTCCTTGTTATGCCATTTGGAGCAACCAATACACCGACAGTATTCATGGACCTCATGAATCGCATTTTCATGCCTTACTTGGATCAGTTTGTGATCGTATTCCTAGACGACATTCTGGTCTACAACAAGAATAAGGCGGAGCATGAGCAGCATCTCAGGGTTGTTCTTCAGATACTCAGGGAGCACCAGTTATATGCCAAGTTCAGTAAATGCGAGTTCTGGCTCGATCGCATTTCGTACTTGGGTCATATCATTACCAGAGGAGGAGTAGAAGTGGATCCCCAGAAGATCGTGGCCATTGAGACATGGCCGGTGCCCAGCACAGTTGCAGAGGTTCGTAGTTTTCTTGGATTGGCCGGCTACTACCGGCGATTTGTTTCGGACTTCGCTCGGATCTCGGCGTCGCTGACCCAGTTGACCCGCAAGGATGCACAGTTTGCTTGGACAGCAGAGTGCTAGGAATCTTTTGAGAAGTTGAAGCGAGGCTTAATGACGGCTCCTATTCTCACGCTTCCTGATGGGACCAGAGGATTTTCGGTATACTGTGACGCTTCAGGCAGAGGTTTAGGATGTGTTCTAATGCAGCATGGGAAGGTAATAGCTTATGCATCACGGCAACTTCGTGATCATGAGAGAAATTACCCAGCCCATGACTTGGAGCTGGCAGCAGTGGTGTTTGCACTCAAGTTGTGGAGGCACTATTTGTATGGAGATAGGGTGGAGATCTTCACCGACCACAAGAGCCTGAAATATGTTTTCACCCAGAAAGATCTTAACATGCGTCAGAGGAGATGGCTGGAGCTACTTGTGGATTATGATGTCAACCTGCAATATCATCCTGGAAAGGCCAATGTTGTTTCGGATGCATTGAGCAGGAGAGCGGGAGCTTATTTTCTAACAGCGCAATCAGAGTTGTTAGCAGATCTTCAGAAAATGGATATTGAAGTTATTCTCCCTTCCAGTGTGGCCTTGATGGCCAGTATGCAAGTTCAGTCCACTATAGTCGAGAGGATCTGGATGGCGCAGTCGGCAGATTCTAAGCTTCATCGACTCAGAGCAGAGTGTGAGGCGGGACGAAGACCAGAGTTATGCGTTCATGAGGATGGTACACTTCGACATGGTAAGCGTCTTTGTGTATCCAGCGGAGATATCCGGCAGGAGGTCATGGCAGAAGCTCATAGTTCGCAGTATTCCATCCATCCGGGCAGTACGAAGATGTACCGTGATATCCGGCAGCATTTTTGGTGGAATGGCATGAAGCGGAAGATAGCTCGGTTTGTCTCTCGGTGTTTGGTTTGCCAACAAGTTAAAGCTGAACATCAGAGACCGGCAGGACTGCTTCAGCCCTTGCCAATTCCAGAGTGGAAGTGGGAGCATGTGACCATGGATTTCGTGACTGGATTACCTAGATCCCCAGCTGGTAGAGATGCTATTTGGGTTATAGTTGACCGACTCACGAAAGTGGCTCACTTTCTTCCATTCAGAGTTGGTCAGTCGACGGCTCAGCTAGCGACGATGTATCTTAGACAGATTGTCAGATTGCACGGTGTGCCAGTTAGCATCACCTCGGACCGAGATTTCAGATTTATATCGCACTTTTGGCGTAGCCTGCAGGCGAGTTTAGGGACTCATCTCCAGTTCAGTTCAGCATATCATCCGCAGACAGATGGTCAGTCAGAGCGCACGATCCAGACTCTTGAAGACATGTTGCGGTCTTGCACACTTGACTTTGGTGGTTCATGGGAAGATCACTTACACTTGGTGGAATTCTCGAACAACAATAGTTTCCAGGCCAGTATCCAAATGGCCCCGTTCGAGGCGCTGTATGGCAGGAAGTGCAGATCCCCGCTATCCTGGGATGATGTTGGAGAAAGACAGATGCTTGGTCCAGAATTGATTGCTCAGACCATTGAAGTGGTCAGAAGGGTCAGAGATCATCTTCGAGTTGCCCAAGATCGTCAGCGTCATTGGGCCGATTCTCATCGGCGCCCTCTCGAGTTTTCGGTCGGCGATCATGTATTCCTAAGGATTTCGCCCAACCGTGGCGTCATTCGTTTCGGCGTACGGGGAAAGCTTAGTCGTGGTATATAGGGCCGTTCGATATCCTAGAGCGAGTAGGAGATGTATCCTATTGTCTCGCTCTTCCGCCGTCGCTAAGCGAGGTGCATGACGTGTTCCATATATCCCAATTACGACGGTATATCCCGGACCCAAGCCACATCCTGGATCATTCGGAATTGGTTGTTGGTACCAACCTTTCGTATGAGGAGAGGCCCGTGTCTATATTGGACCGGAGAGAGAAGATCCTCAAGAACAAGACTATCAAGTTAGTCCGAGTTGCTTGGGGTCATCACTCTTTGGGGGAGTCAACGTGGAAGCGTGAAAAAGATATCCGATCGCGGTATCCCGACTTGTTTGACTCATGAGGTATAATGTCTCCCTTATGCCTCATGTCTTCGATTCCTTGCTTGAATGAGTGATTGCTTGCCTAGTTATAGTTTACATGTAATTAGTATAGCTTGTTCTAGTCTCTCTAACATCTTAATTAAATTTTGAGGACGGAATTCTTTTAAGGTGGGTAGAGTTGTAATGCTTGTTGTTCGTATTACGTATTTAAGAATACGTGTACGTATTTTATCTCGTATTGGCCATGGTTCATCTTGGTTTGGGTTGGCTTGGGTTAGTTCGGCTAGGCTTGATTAGCCTTGGTTCATCATGAACCAAGGGTGAACCCCCTACCTACCACAACCAACCCCATTTATTAACCTTTTCCCATTCTCTCTCCTCATTATTTCCTTTCTTCTTCATTACTCTCCACCACCAACCAAGAAAACCCTAGCCTAGGCAAGTGCAATCTTGCTTCATGAAGAAACCCACCATTTTTATTGTTCTAACCTCTTCTTTGCAACTTTCTAATCCACATTAGAACTTGTCATTTTCTATTTTGAAGCTTAGATTTTTGTAGATCTAGAATTTAGTCATTTTCGGATTTTTATGGTTTTGATCTACTAAATTCCCTTGTTTTCAAGTTTTGATGGTTCCATGTGGTAGAGAATTTCCTTCTACCCAATTTTGACCTTTGGAAAGTTGGATTTGGACTTGTTTTGACCAAGTTATGGACTTTAGAAGCTTAGGGTTCAACCATGGAGTTCCTGCTGTTTGAAGAAGACAGTGAGCAGTGCGCGAGCTTTTTAGCTTGCGTCACTGAGCTGTGCGCGCTCTTTAGCGCAGCGCAGTAGACCCCATACGCTGCCTTTTGGAAGCGTATGACTCGCATACGCTCGCTTGTGTGACAAGGAGTCGTATAGAGTCCATACGCTGCCTTTTTGGAGCGTATGACTTGCATACGCTCTCTTGGATAGCCATGAGTCGTATGGAGTCCATACGCTGCCTTTTGGAAGCGTATGACTCGCATACGCTCGCTTGTGTGACAATGAGTCGTATGAAGTTCATACGCTGCCTTTTTGGAGCGTATGTCTTGCATACGCTCACTTGTGTGACAAGGGGTCGTATGGACCTCATACGCTGCCCTTTGTGAGCGTAGGCTTACCTGAGCGTAGCTTGACTTGAGCGTAGCCTGACCTGAGCGTATGACTTTTGTACTGAGCGTATGGCCTTGGCTGACTTGGTATTATGTCAGCATGTCACTTTGGTTTTATTTTCCTTAAGCTTGGCTCTTCTATAGCCCTGTATATTGATATTTTATTAGATATTTTACGCCCATTTTATATCCTTATGCCTTTTGTCATGAACTTGATAATCATGAATTTATTTAATAGGTTTGTTAATAATAACTGAACACGGCATGGCAGGACAAGCATACCTGACATGATTATCTCGAATTGCTGTTGCGACGGCTAACGTGACATGACCTGACAAGAATGACTAACCTGGACACCGTAGATGATTGCGTTTGCACAATAAACCAGTATTGTCTTGCATCATGTCTAGGATGGGATCCCTGAGTACCACGGTCAGGGATACCTACTGTAATTAACTAAGAGTAATAAACTAGAATAATTCAGTAGACATGAAGAGATTCCCAGCTACAGGCAATCCCGTTATCTGGGCGCATTAAGTGGACTTGTAGCCTACCGACGAGTAGGGCACACTTCCAGCACACAGTCATGTGGTGCATCCTTCATAAATGGACATTCGACCTGGATAACTTGGATGGTCTGCAGGGCTTGGGGCTGTTGAAATAATCTCATTGCATCTTGCTAGTAACTAGGCCTGTGATAACCCTAGCTAGTTAAAGTATCAAGCTATACTTTTGATTGGCCGTGATTGATTGGATGAAGTTATTCCAGCTTAGTCTTATCCTGATCCTGTGCAAGATCGTGACAAGACACGATTATTGATGCTTGCCTTAACAATAACGATCGGGGGACCAGTTCTGTTCAGGTGAAGGGTTACAACCCCGGTCCTTGTTTGGTTTAAGGGTTGTAACCTGGCTTCCGGAGCAGTTCTGTGTCTTTCCTTCGGTTATTGTCTTATTTGTACCCCGTGCCATGCTTGTCATGTTCTATCTTACTTCAGCAACATGATTATCTATAATGGCCTTAACAATAAAGATCAGGAGTCCAGTTCTGTTCAGGCGAAGGGTTACAACCCCGGTCCTTATTTGGTTTAAGGGTTGTAACCTGGCTCCCGGAGCAGTTCTGTGTCTTCTCTTCGTTTATTGTCTTATTACCTTATCCATAGTGTTTGAGACGGATTTCCATTCAGGTGAAGGATTGCAACCCCGGTCCTTGTTTGGTTTAAGGGTTATAGTCTGGCTACTTGAATGGTTTCCTCGTACTCAATTATTGTTGTTATTTCTGATAATTTAACTTTAATGTTCCTTACTATATGCTGGTTTTAGTTTCTAAGTGAAGCCTCCTTTGTGGCACTTGCTCTTTCTGGGGTCTGACCCAGCTGGTTTTGTGTGGCCAGATATCGGAGCAGCTCCAGAGGATCCACCGATCTTCCAGCCAGATGGTGACCATTAGACGGAACCCTGTCAACGAGTGGGTTTCTTTTTGTCCTCCCACTTATTTGTAAAAATTATTCTTTTGAGGCGTTTAGCCGGCGAGCACGTGTTAGCTCGATTGCATCTTTATTTACTGTCTGCCTACGGGCTGTAACATGATTGACAGATCCTAGGGTTGATCATGTATGACTGAACTCTTGCTAGTCCTGGCATTTTGTACGACTAGCTTCATGATCATCCAATATGTAATGTATGGGACGTCTTGCTATTATATATTTGGTGCTCTGACATCTTGTAATTACTATTGCTTGCTTGTGATTGAGACAATAGGCTTGTTCATGACCTTAGGAGACTGCTGGCTTGTAGTTAAACCCTCATGTATCTAGACAGCCGTGACCGTATAGTGAGATGGATTCCATTTCATATACGTAGCTGGCTATGTCTGCCCCCGCTCTCCAGTATTCTGGTTCTGGGGCGTGACAGTCTTCGTGTCCTGACAGTTAGGGACACGAAGACACACGAGTCCCGTGTCCAAAGTGCGCACGACTCATACGACACGAGTCTTCCGTGTCCGAGCACATCAGTGGGCTTCTCGTGTTTAGGCGAGTCCAGTGACACCAACACGAGACACTGAACGACACGAAAGGTGAGATGACACGTACGTATCCGATGGGTGTTGTCGATCGGGGCTGCTGGCGGTGGTTGTAGGCGTTGGGGTCGCCGGAGAAAAATAGGACGGGAGTCGCCTCGTCGAGACGCGTCGATCGGCGGTGGTGGTTCGTCGGAAAGTGGCACTGGGTGGCTGGAAACCTAGATCTAGGGTTCCGACAATCGTCGGGGAAGAGTGGGCTAGGGCGGAGGCTGTGGAGTTCGGGAAGTGAAATGGGTTTGGGAATCGACTTGGGGGTCTATTTATAGGTAGGAAAATGGTTTAGGTTAGGGTTTTTGTTGGGTTTAGGGTTAGGGTTTAGCCGTAGGTCGGTGGGTTAGCCGGAGACGAATGCGGTGATCGACGGCGCTTTTGCAGAACCCCCCCCCCCCCCCCCCCAGTACTGGTTATTACACAATCCCCTCACTGCCTTAGGAAATGCAAATTCCTAAATTGCAAATAGCCCCCCGCTGTTGCTCTATGCAAATTTAATTTGCACAGACAAAACAAATATTATAAAATGACGTTAAAACAATTGAAACAATTGCAAAAAGTATTTAAAACATTTCAATAAATTGCAAATTGATATTTTGGCTTTAGAAAATCATTTAAAAATTCTAAAAAATTTCTAATAATTATAATAATTCATTTTAAAGATAAAAATGCTATTTAAAATTATAAAAATAATATTTTAAAGTCTAGGGGCTTACACTATATATCGGCTTCGAAATTATTTCCTTGACATGCCTCATGCTTGAATTTTCTTTAGCGGCTAATATGTTTTCTTTTATACAGAGGATGGACTCACAAGACGGAAGCTTGACCTCGGTTGGCACTCCGCCAAATACCATAGTACCACATGCTGTTGGGACTCCACCGCCACTTGGGGGACAACCAAGCCAGCAGAACGAACAACCACCGACCTCACAGACGGATGGACAGACTTCGCAGCCAGCACCGGTAGCACAGCCGGGGGTTTCCTTACCTCCATCGCCTCCCATGCCTTCGATGTCGTTCATGCCCTTTCCACCGGGTAAGCAGATGGACGAACAATAATTATTCCAGATGTTTTATGCAATGATGCAAGCCCAGTAGCTGGTGCAACAGCAGACCCAACAGCAGCAGGCTGAAGCACTGATGGAGAGCATAGTGACAGCCTTGGCACAAACGACACCACCAGCCTATCAGCCGAAGACTGGATCGATTTTCGAGTTTAGGAAAATGATACCTAAACCATTCTGCGAAAATGAGGACCCTACCAAAGTTCATGCATGGCTCACCAACATCGAGCATCAATTGGTAGCTGCTGAACTTTCCAAGGAGAAATGGATGGCAGCCGTTAGGATACAGTTGACTGGAAATGCCCATCACTGGTGGGAAGCCGAAGAAGAGCGATTGGGACCTGATAGAGTCACCTGGGAAGAGTTCTCCAGACTCTTCTGTGAAACCCGCAACCTGATTTTTCTAGAATTTTTGGATAAATTAGAATTATTGCATTTTTGGGATATTTGTCCGATTTTTTGTTTTGTCAGCATAGTCCTGGATTCCCAGTTTGAGTTTTATTATTATTATTATTATTATTATTATTATTATTATTATTATTATTATTAGTCGGATTAGGAAAAATATTATTTTTAAAATTAATCATTGGATTTTGTTTGTGGCCCTGTCCCCGATCCCGTGCCCGGAATCCGACCCCGACCCAAACCCGATTTTTTCCCGAATCCCGTTTTCCGAACCCATTCTCAAATCTTTTTTTAATATATATGTATTGGTTTTTCTTAATAATAAAAAAATATAATAATAATAAACCCAACCCCTCACAACTCTCACCACTCCTTCCCAGCTCACTCCCCCTATTCCTCTCCACCCACGTTCTCTCACTCCCCTCATTTCTCTTCCACATCCTCACTCCTCTCCCCTTAAATCCCTCACGTTCACACACGCACACCACCACCATTTTTTCCTTTCTTTTTTACTCCAAAACCCCCCAAGCCACTTCTGACCCCCACCGACATCTGACTACCGCGCCGATCCGCAGCCAGCCCCGCGGTCGATCTCCCCGGCCGGCTGCCCTCCGGCGCCTAGTCGTCTCCGCGGCCAGCCGTGCCCGACCGTCGGAGCCCTCGCCCTCCACCTTCCCGCACGCCGCTCCCCTCCGCTCAGCCGCGATCCGCCCGGCCCCGAGCCCTCTAGTTGGCCGGATCCGACCGCCCTCGACCGGCGCGGTCTCCCCGAGGTCAGACCCCTCCGACTGGCCCTCCGGCCCCTCCGCGACCGGTCGGACCCGCAGCCCCCGGCCGTGCCCTAGCAGACTCGCCTCCTCGCGGACCCTCTCCGGCCTGATGTCCCGTTGTCCGGCCCGTTCCTGGTCGCAGATCCGCTGACCCCGCTTTCCGCGGTCCGTCGGCTCCCAGACCCGCTGTCCGTATATTTCCCGTGCGTCGATCCTGCTGTCCGAGCTTCCCCGTACGTTCGCAGCGCTGTCCGCACTTCCAGTGCTGTCCCGAACCGATCCGCGTAGATATTTTCCTATTTCTTTACATCTGAGAGCTCTAGCCAAGCACCCGAGGTATATTTTCGTGTCCTCGTGTCCCTTTGGGTTTTCGTGTCGAAGATGACACGATCCCGACCCCATTTCGGGGATCGGAATTTGAGTCCGTTGCGTTTAGGGGATACGCACGACGTTTTACGTCGCAGCGTTGTATTTCTGTGGTTCGGATTATTTACGCAGGACGCGTATGTTTTCCCGATTCGTTATTTTCGGTTTGCGGTTCGGCTTTATCTATATGTTGGCTTTCATCTATATGTGTTGGTGGTGGATTATTACTCTGGGTTGGAATATTATTGCAGATTAGTTTGGTGTATTCCCTGGTTTGGGACTTTCTTTTGGTGCAGGGATTTGTATCGCCTATGTGGCTGGATTGTCCAGTTACAGAGGAGGTGCTGCCCAAATTTTCAGTAAAAAATTTCAAACAACTATTATTTAATTAATTGGTAAATTAAAATCTATTTTCAAAATCCGATCTTTGAAAACGGTTTACAAAATTGGTTTTGTTTGGCTTTAAATGTGGATTTTGTGAGTTTTGTATCCCCTTTTAGGCGACGACCGTATCGGTCGGATGAGCCTCGGCGAAACGCAAACGCTACAGGACTTCCTGTACGTTGAGGTGTAAGCCAGCAACGTGAGATTGCACGACCAAGTTTGAGACTCTTTAATTTTTAATTTAATTATAATTTATTTTTTAGAACTGGTACTGCTTTTAGTATTTATGGTGCAAGGTCTCGGCCTACTGTTTGGACCGTTCGCGGGACTCAGAGCTCGCCTTAGGAATTAAATAATTTATGTAAATAATTTGTAAAGGGTGTAAGCCCAGTTTTTCTTTATTTCTCTGTAACCCTGTATTGTGTAGCCTAGCTTTTTCTTATTTTTCTGGAAATGTTGATTTTGCCGTTAAAACGCGTAGAATTTAAAATGGATATTTATTTTATGTAAAGAAAAAATTAATAAGTTTTCTCATAATAAATAATCTAGTAATTTAGCAATTCACATATTTTCTCATTTAAAAGAAAAAAAAGCCTAGTTTTATATATATATATATATATATATATATATATATATATATATATATATATATATATATATATTTAAAATACAAAATTTTTGCCAAATTAACCGGTAATTGCTATTTTTTTTTCAAATAATCAGTAACCGACTTATTTAACTAAAATGATAACGAACGTAGATTGCGACGTTAGACGATTTCCGGTAGATTAATTAAAAACTTAAAACCTGACTATGGTCTACTTCTAGAGATTGTAACTAGCACACCTAGAATGGTTTTATTATGGTTCTAAGTCAAGGTTCTCAACTGTAGGATCTCGGAGACGTACTTGACTTCCTCCTCGGTACCGACATTCCCGATCCAGTCAATTAAAAGAGGCAAGTTACGGTTATGTTTTCTTGCATTTTATTTAGTAATTGTCAAGTTGCATGTTAAACCACATTGCTATACGGAACCCTCTCCTAGGGTTCAAATATTGATTGATATTGATTGTGGGGATTGGGAGAATAGTGTAACGTTTATGGCTAATACCCCTCATATTGCATGATTGTGCGAGCTTACCCCTCTTACACACGGGGATAAGCCGTATCGCGTCGCTAGGACGCTATTGTACAACCCAAGCCGGTCATAGACGTTTACACATTCAAATCACATTGTTTTAAATTGTTAAATTGCTGAAAAATATTGTTGCAACTGTTTAGCCTGCACTTTTCCATTATTACTTGAAATGTGAGATACATATTCGTACTTGCTCCCTCCTGACTGGAGACCAACATTTTTAGGTGTCATTGAGGATGCTGAGCTATTGTACAATAGCTACTATGGCCCGGTATTGTACCCTGTGGTGTTGCCAGAGTCCCCCTTGGAGGACGCAGAACCTGAGGCCGATGAGCCGACCGCCTAGCTAGTTGTTTTTTTTCAGTATCTAGTTTTATTGTATTGGAGTTTGTCATTTTGAATTCAGCACTTTATTTCAGTTCTTTCATTTCCAGTTGTACTTTTCAATTGTTGAATAAAAATTTTAAAATTTTCGTATATTCGAGTTGTGACAATTGTATAGATATTGTTGTGAATTCCTGCATATAGAACAGCTTACTGCCGCCGTCTCACAACGGTGCAGGCTGGGCATGATCCGATTCGACCCAATAATTTTGGATCGGTTCGTGACATCTTCAAAGAGATGTTCATACCATCTACAGCACGAGCCGAGCTCCGAGACCGATTCATTTACCTTACACAAGGCAACATGACAGTAGAAGAGTACAATGCTGAGTTCCTACGCTTGAGTCGTTTCGTCCCGTACCTGATACAGATAGAAAAGCAGAAGGCGGAGAAGTTTAACGATGGACTCAGTTTCGAGATGCAGCGACCCGTGGGATCAGTAGCACCCACTTTCTACTCGACCGTCCTGACCGTAGCACGACGCCAGGAGCGCATTAACAAGAAGGAGGCCAGCCAGAAGCGACCGCAGCCAGCGACACCATCAACAAAAGCATCATCAGGAGGGCCTGAAAAATGCGTCGTCATACCTCAGCAACCAAGAGCCGCATCCTATCCGAATCCAGAACTGCCAGTTTGCCGATATTGCAACAAGAAGGGACATATCCAAAAAGATTGTCACAGAAGATTGAGCCTATGTTTAAACTGTGGTTCCAACCAGCATCAACTTCGGGATTGTCCAACGAGAGCACCACCAGTACCAGCTCAACCCGCAGTGCAAGGAGGATATCCTCGTGGACCACTTCCCGACCATGCGACGCAATTTGTGCAGGCGAGACAACAGGCAACACAACGACCCGGACATGCCTTTGCCATGAGAGTTGAAATTACAAGGAAACTATTATATCTATTCTACTATATAATAGGAAAACTTAGATGGTGAAACTTTTAAATTCCGAAAATACCCTTACATACTTATACTAATTTAAAATAGTTCATTAATTTTAATAAGGACAACTTAGTAATTAGGAAGACTACCCTTTGGTCTTCCTAAAGAGTCATCCTAAACTGATTAAAAAAAGTTAAAATACCTGCAAGGCACGTGCACATATGCTAGTAAGAGATAAAAGAAATCTATATAATAATGAGGAATAATATTTTCAGGTAAAAAAGACAAAGAAAGGTCTTTATTGAAATAATTAAACATATCCAATGGTTTTTGAGATTTTCCTTTATTGTTATTTATCGATTAAAATAAATTAGAATGTTTGAGATTGTTGAGAGGCACGGTTTAACAACACTTATGAATTTTAATTTAAACTGATCGACTATTTAAATTAGATCGGATTTATAACTATATATAGTAGATTGGATTCGAATTTTAATTCTCAATTTGACTCAATTAGATTATATACAAATTTGATAAATTGTATCTCAAAATCGATATATTCATAACTACAACCATTAGATTATGGTAGGTTGTAATCTAAAATTTAAAAGTACTATATTCAATGTTAATTGAAGTTTTAAACATGCTCCACGCAATCATAATTTGGAATTAGTATTTTTTTTATACCATGTAGATAGTGTACAACATAATAGTTTATTTAGCAAATCGTATTTATTTTTTATAGAAAAAAAAAAGTAGGTAAGTTCTGACGTTGTGGATATATCTAGCATTATTTAAGAGGTCGAAAAAATGGCTATTAGAGCATCATTAGTAGTTGGGACTCTCCAATGCAATTTGGAGCCCAAAATTTTAAAAAAAAAGGTAAATGTAGAATGGGTTGGATTTGTACGAGAATAGTAGGAAATGATAAAGTGAGCTCCGGTCCCAAAAATTGTGTGGTCAAAAATTAATGTAGGAAAAAAATAATATAAAATTTAGAATCTAGAAAGTTGGGCTCCAAATTGGAACTTACTATTCTACAAAACGAGTTTCTACAATCTAGAATATAGAAATTGGGAGGCCCAACCCTTAGCACCCATGGATGGATTTGGACCGAAATTGTAAAAATTGGGACTAGAGATGAGACTTATTATTCTACAAAATGAGCTTCTACATTCTAAATCTAGAATCTAGAAAATGTGATGGGCCTTACTAACTCTAATCAATCATTTCCTTTCACCACACGGTTCAATCTGAAAAGTTTTTTTAAAAAACCTAAGTCTTAACTCTTTGTTTCATCTGATCTAATAACACACACATACAATTTCAAGTTCCATGATAAAAAAAAAAAAATGAGGTCATTCTTTTTCACCCATCAAAACTAGTGTAGATGTGCACTGTTCCACTCAAGAGTTATCACATGTCAAACTAGTGGTCAAAAGTATGACAATCTTGAGTGTGATGATGAACATGTACACTATTTTTGGTGGGTAAACAAAAATATACTCGAAAAAATGGTTTAGACCAATCTCCGAGATCTTACGATTTTCACTATTTTTGGTGGGTGAACAAAAATGGATTCGAAAAAAAAGGTTTGGACCAATCTTCAAAATCTTAGGAGATACAAAGGTGAAATGATGTGCAAATGAACACCAACTCCCATTAAAAAAAATGGAAATGCATGCACCATTAACAATAAAATAGCCGAAACCGAGTGACTCTTGCGGCCAAGGGAAGATGTATAAAAGTTCTGGTTGGATGGCGGAAGATCAGTGGATCGAGCCACGAAAGTGTATCATTCCTTGAGGTTGGAGGGGCAGTGGGTCCAAAAAAAATACAATCCAGTGTGCACAAATAATAAATAAATAAATGTAAGACTTAATTGCACTTTGATACCCTCAACTATTTCAGTTTTTCAACTTAATATCCTAAACATTTTTACTCAACTCGATACCCTCAACTATTTTAGTTTTTCAGCTTAATACCTAAAACAAAACAAAACAAAAAAAATTCCGAAACTACCGTTGGCTCCCTCTCTCTCTCCCCATGCACCCCCCTCCCTTTCCGGCGATGCCCCCCCACCCCTCCCTCCGGCGATGCTCCTCCCCTCCCTCTTCGGCGGTCGATGCCCCCTCCCCCCCTCCGGCGGTGCACGAGGAGGGGGCACGGGTGGAGGAGGGGGTAGGGGGTGGGGGAGGCCGACGGCGAGAGGAGGGGACGCGGGTGGAGGCGAAAAATGAGGGCGGTGGGAGGAGGGGGGAGGCGCGTAAATGGCCGGAGGGGGGAGCGGGGGGGTGGGGGTGGGGGTGGGGGTGGGGTGCGGGCGGGGCGGAGGGGAGGGGGGAGGAGGGGCGGGCGACCGGAGGGGGGCGCAGGGGCGGGTGACCGGAGGGGGGGGGGGGGGGGGGGGGTGTGCGGGAGGGGGGGAGGGTAAGGGTTGGGGGTAGTTTTAAAATTTGAGCAGGGACATTATTATCCAAAAAAAAATTAAGATATCAAGTTAAATTTTTTTTTTTCAGATATCAAGTTGAAAAACGAAAATGGTTGAGAGTATCAAAGTACAATTAAGTCTAAATGTAACTAGCATATATGCACGTGCCTTGCACGTATTTTAACATTTCTTAATTAGTTTAGGAAGACTCTTTAGGAAGACCAAAGGATAGTCTTCCTAATTACTAAGTTGTCCTTATTAAAATTAATGAACTATTTTTAATTATTATAAGTATGTAAGGGTATTTTCGGAATTCAAAAGTTTCACCATCTAAGTTTTCCTATTATATAGTAGAATAGATAATCTTCTTCGTTAATGCCCTTTAAAACCCCTTTCTAAGCCCTCACTCTCTCCCTTTCTATCCAAATCATACTCTTCTTTTCTTTACAGAAAGAAAATGGCACTCTCTCCAAATACTTCTTTCCTACATTTGTCTTCTCCAAAACCCAAAATCCTTTCTTTCCCCATAAAACCCACTTTTCGCGCCAAATCTTTCGCTCCGATGGCCTCCGTCGGCGTCTCTCCGGCCCTGTCGATCTCCGAGACCTTCTCCCTATTGAAGGAGAAAAAGAAAGTAAGCATCTTTCTTTCAAATTTCGTTTGATTTGGTCAATACTGGGATTTTTTGACAAAAAAATTTCGATCTTTTCGTTGATTTGTTGATGGATCTTTCTAATTACCATAAGTATTTATGTGTTTTGATTACTGAACTCTTTTGTTTATATTTTACTGCATTTTTTTCTGATGATTTGGGTCAAAAAGAGAACGATTTTTTTCATTGATTTTGGTGAGTGGACCTGTGTTCTTGCAAAATATGAAGCTCAAAGCTTTGACTTATTTGTTTATTGGATTTATCAATTGATTATTTGGTGCAAATTTGAAGGAATTTGTTGGTGGGTCGTAATTTATTTCACTTAGTTCTGTAGGGTTTCTAAAATTCTATGATAAAGTTCATTTTTGGTGATTTTGATTTCGTCTGTGGTTTTGTTCTGTTCATTTTTGTCTGTTCTGAAAAAAAATTAGGGGTCTTCCTATTGTTGACATGTAGCCATCGTCTCTGTGCTTGGTTTTGATTCTGAAAGTTGCAGGCTTGCAATATAGTGTTTTAGTTATTTAGGAGTATGAACATGCAAATTATGATTCTCTATGCTGTGCTAGGAAGCATGGGCATTGCCCAAAAAAAAAAAAAAAAAAAAAAAAAAAAAACGCCGCTGCGTCGTGTTGTGTCCGTACACGTATTGCACATGACACGGACACTTCAACATATATACATCCAAAAAAAACTTTCCATGTCTAGTGTACTAGTGTTCGTGTCTGTGTAAAGATCATTCTGAGCTGTTCCTACTCATAAAATATATCCAGATGCTGACCTCTATTTCTAAATGAATCAAACACTTATTCACTCCATATATGTTCAATTAATCTGTTGATCCAAACCGCGGTGTAGAAAATATCAACTTGTGTCGCTAGTCGTTACTAGTATTATTTCATGCTACTATATAGGAATTCTGCTCCCGGTTGCATGTACATGAATTGTTGGTGTTTTGCCTTGGTGACTAGAAAGATAGTCCCACATTGCTCACACCAAATGGATTGTATCTCTATATAAATCTTTGCTTGAGGAGAGAGATGCACATGAGGTGTGGAGAGGCACATGGGTGCCATGTGGGGGTGTTTTTCTAGTAGGAGAAGGCTAAGTCTACAAAGAAGCATTTATGCTTTTTGTCATGCTCATGAAATTATTTCCATTGGAGCTAAGTCCCGAAGGGGCTTAGCGACTCGGACTCGGGCTCAAGGGTGCAGGGCGGTCGCAGGCGCGGGCTAGGCGCGGCTGGCGTGCGCTTGCGCTCTTGCGTGTTGTGCCTATGGGCTGCTGCTCTTCACGCGCGCCTGTGCAGTAATTAGGCGCTCACACACGCCTGTGCATCCGCCACCCTGTGTGAACGCGCGCCTGTTCGTCCGCCAGCATGTGTGCACGTGCGCCTGTGCAGTAATTAGGCGCTCACGCGCGCATGTGCGTCCGCGCGCCTGTGTGCAGTTATTAGGCGCTGATGTGAAGGTTCGGGCGGTTATGGAAAGATTGGATCAATATTGCAGATCCGATTTTTGTGGGATTTGAATTTGATTCAGTTAAATCTTTCCATGATTCGTTTTTATCTTTTCGCAATCAGTGTACGACTAGGATTAGAGTTAGTATTTCAGCCCAACTCTATAAATGCTCTTTTCGTGTCTTCATTGATGACTACTCAGAAAATTAAGAGACGAAGAGAGTGGAGAGACCGCTGCCATTGGAGTCCAATGAGGTCTATGTGTTCAGTCAGGAGGTGGCAACGAGCGTTCCAGAAGTTCTCATTCGAACTTGCTGGTTCCTGGGAGCATATCGCAGTGCGCGAATCTTGCTTTGAGCAACGGTGATCTTCATCACCCCAGCAGAGTTGCGTCTTCTTCTTTCTCCGTCTTCGAGACAGAGACTTTATGATCTTCTTGAGAAGCAATTCTCGAAGTTCCGCATATACAGAGTGTGTGACTAGAATTCGTTCTGGAGAATCACTCTGTTCACTCACGTTCTTCCATCTATGATTTGTTTCGGGATTAACATGAATATTGTTTGACAGGACATGGATACGAGAACACATTAACAGGACACCACTTTGGTGTGTCCTAGTGTGTTTGGGAATGTCTATGTTGTTCCCTATACAACACAGCATGACAAGAATGACACTTCTTTTGTGTGTTCATGCTTCTAGATGCTGCTGCAATGATTTTTTTCTTATAATTTTTCAAGTTTCCTCTCTTTCATTGCCTGGGCTTTATAATTTATCTTGCAAACATCTAGTGTGCTTGAATATGATTTCTTCCAGGGCTTGATTTGAATACTCGTAAGCAAGTGCCACATTTGTGATAATTGAATGCCATGGTTTACATTTGCTACTTTCTGTCCGCTTATTAGTTATTTCAATAGTTCATGGGTTCTTGATCTAATAAGAGGTACATCATTGTCTTTTCTAAAAGTCTTCCAATTATCTCCATGATGGTTTAGGTTGCATTCATCCCATACATTACTGCTGGTGACCCTGACTTATCAACAACTGCAAAGGCATTGAAAGTTCTGGATGCTTGTGGTTCAGATATTATTGAATTGGGTATTCCCTACTCTGATCCTTTGGCAGATGGACCGGTCATACAGGTGGTAATCTCATTGCTTTTCTTATTCGTTTCAAATTGCTAAGTTTGTAAAGGCTAATTATTTGTTCTTTTATATTTTAGGCTGCTGCTACACGTGCTCTTGCAAGAGGAACCAACTTTGATGCAATCCTTGCCATGTTAAGGGAGGTAAGACCACTTGAAAACAAAAGTATGGCCCTCCCATCATCATCATCGTCATCTTCATTGATCAAATAAATACATACACTTCTAACCTTTGCACAACAGGATACAATTTCAAGCATGGGAGCAAGGTTGAAGATGTCGAATGTTGGGTTCATGTCGGATTCTAGAATGTCGGTTGTCAGATATCGGGACATTTGAAATATATTTTTTGTATATATTTGGTCTCCTATCTAAATGTACTAAAACTAACAATTAACATAGCAACTGTAAGTTGAAATGTAAAAAAACTACTGATGTTAAAATGTTATATCAAGTAATTTAAGAGTCTAAGGCTATGTTGTTCTTGGTGCTAGGTGGGGCGAGGCGACAAGCCTCCTGGCTCGCCTAGGTGTTGCCCAGGAACTTGGGTACTTCCATGTTGCTCCTGCATATGTACTACAAGTATACAATGTAACATACTTATATTTTATAAACTAAGCATATATATCACAAAGGATAAAAGTTTGAAATAAACATTAAGCAAGCAACAACCAGGGAAAATTAAACCTGGGGGCCCTAGGCGACCATCACCACAACCAGAAGAAATTAACCCAAGACGAGTCGACATACATTTTACTTGTATACCTAGGCATGCCTAGGCGTCGCCTCTAACAACGTAGTAAGTAAGAAGTACAAATATAAAAAACCCAATTTAGGAGTCTTAAGTAATTTAACAGTTAAAATGTACAAGTAAGTTTAGTCCATGTAATTTAACACTTAAAACCCTTTTTATCTCAAAACAACCTTAAAAGAAGATCCGATTAGCTTGAATGACGACCGGAATATTGTAAAATGGCATGATTTTTTTGTTCTTTCAAAATCGTGCCGTTTTACTATATGAGCCAGGAAAAGGACGTGTTATTTTGTACTAAACATCATCTGGGCCTTGATTATGTTCCCTCATGCAAACAGGTAATATTTCAGTTACTCGTCCAAAATGGAATTCGGTCCCAAGTGGCCTGATTTCTGTTCTGGCCTGAGACATCCTGTTAGTGTCTTCTTTCTAACATATTCCATCTCTATAATCTTACATCGTAGTAATCAAAGATTTGCATTTGCAATATTTAATTTTAATTTATTTTATAATAAAAAAAATTAATGCTGCCCGGGCCTCTCTTAGCCTCAGTATACATGTATCACAATCTTGCTTATGGCAACGTGGTATTCAGCAGTGGACATACTAACATTTTGGAAATGTGTTTTACAATATCACTGATCCATGGCAATCATATTTGAATCCTAAGTTATCTTATTTATAGAAGTTGAAGAATGATACCTGCACGCATGGAAGACATAGACAAGCACTACTAACCCAATCTTTTATGAATTAAAGGGCAAATGCCCATTTTTCTATGGTGCCTGTTATTGTCTGTGCAATTTCAACCTATCCTGGTACAGTGGTACTAGCTTGACTCAGAAGTCTTTTTGCTTCAGTTGCTTATTCTTATCACCAACCTGGATGTTTCCGTGACTGGTCTGTGCACTGAGTTTGTAGAAGTTGTCCTTGACAGGAATCATTATGATTACAAACCAGAGGGATATTTCTGGGTTGTTAGGGCAATCTAAAATAGTGAGGAAGATCAGTGTTGTTGAAGGCGCCGCCTAGGTGCGCCCAGGTGCACCTAGGCTCCCAAAAGACGAGAGGTGATGTTTCAACACCTAATACAAAGGCAGGTGAGATGTCTTCTCTAGTCAACGTCTAGGCGAGAAAGGTGCCAAAGGCGAGATTAGGTGAGCCTAGGCGCACACCTAGGTCCGTTGGATGTTTTATGCAACTTTTTTGGACTTGGTTTGGATTTTTGTACAAGTTTTATGGATTTGTTTGGTTTTATCGGTTTGCCTTAAGTTCTAAAAGCCCAAATAAAATCATTTTAAGTTTTTTACACTATAAATTATTAACTAAATAGACATAAATTAAAAAAGAAAAAGAAAAATGAAAATGAAAAGATTGAATAGGATGAAGATTTCATTCAAGATGATGGTATTAATGATGATGTTCAGGATGATTGAGTAGGAAGAAGAATGGTTCATTAAGAAATGTGGAATATTGACTCCTTGATTATCTTATGTTTGTTTTTTTATTTGAACAATTTGTCTTCTATCATAATGACTTATGTGTGATGTTATTGTTTTTAAACTTAATGTTGTGTTTTATGAACTATTTTGTGATCTTGTTAAGTTATTTTGTTGTTTCCTATTGGTAATTTGGTATTGTGTTCAACTCTTTTCTTTAGTTTATTGTCTTAAAACTCAAGTTTGATGTGTTTTTAGGGATATATGGCAGAATTGGATAACCTAACATGAGCTACAAAAGTAACCAATGTGTTATGAAAAGAGAATTAGAGAAGCTGCACATGTGACACTTTTCTTCTCTGAGTGTGGCTAGGCGCACCTAGGCGCTCCAGGCGATGGGCCGAGGCTCCTCGCCTAGGAGCGCCTAGACCTTTTTAAAAGAAGCTGCTATAATGCCCACTTTAACATGCTATATTATTACATTTCCAACGAGAGAGAGAGAGATTTCACTGTGTAATATTCAATGCTGCATATCAACTTCCAATTGATTCTCAGTTAAGAGTCACATATCAATGGATGAGGTGATAACAGTACATTTTCACTTATGGTTGTACATCTTTTTTTTTTCTATCCATGTCAAGTCTTGATCTAGTGTAATTTGTAAGTCTGTCCTAACTATAAGACAAATGTATATATCATCTGAGCAGGCAATACCTGAAATATCTTGTCCAGTTGCTTTATTTACGTATTACAACCCTATTCTGAAGCGTGGAGTGGAGAAGTTCATGTCTACTATTGAAAATGTTGGTGTACATGGTAAGACTATCATTTTATGTTGCTTGAGATGTTTATTTTTGTTTTATTTAAATTTACAAGTATATACTTATCTGCTAAACTATTTAAATACTAGCAATATATAATTTCCCCTTAATAGTTGAAGTGTCCCAAATGGACTTTTACCAATCTAAAAAATCTGGATCAGTAGATTGTGTTTATATGGTTCTCTTGATTTAGTGAACAAAAGCAGTTTTGGTGTTAATTATAATTTTCTGTTAATTTAATCATAGGAATTGTTGGAATACTACTTTTCTATAAGCTTACAGGAATCTCAAATGCTAATATGGACCATTTTGCAGGACTTGTAGTACCCGATGTTCCTCTGGAGGAGACCAAATTATTAAGAAAAGAAGCTGCTAAACATAATATTGAACTAGTGAGTTCTACTCCTATCTTTTTGCGGCCTGCCTTCATTTATGGAATCAAAATTATGGTAGATCAAGTGTTGTGTCCTTTATTCACAATATCTGATTATTAAAGACCGCTAAAATGTGAGATGTTGATCTCTGAAATCATGTTCTTCTTTAGTTGAGCTTTATCGAATACGCAGAGGAAATTGATCAAATATCATTAAAAAATGGTTATCTGGCATTTTGAGGCACATGTACTGATATCATATAATGGTTGTTGATCAGAAAGTCGGATTCTTCTTCTAAGTGAACTTTAAAGCCATAGAGAGAATCTTACTTTCCATATGTCCAGTACATTTAAAGAAGGTTTCATGTTATATAGAAAGAGTTTTTTGATGACTTACCTACAATTACATTTTGCTTGTTTAAAGGTTCAACTTGCTTAAAGTATGTGATTCCTTCTCCTTCTCTCCTTAACAACCAAGGTTTTATCCCAAAATTTTGGGGTTGGCTATTTGAATCCTTCTCTTACAATCAGCGCCGTCCCTTTGCAACATTAGCAAGTATATCGTCATTCTTGACAACCTCAATCCAAGTTTGTTTAGGACTAGTCCTAGTTCTAGCAGCTTCTAACTAATATCCTATCCCTCCTAACCTATGCAGCGACGACTAGTCGGCGACTAATTACCGGGCGCTGTAAAACAGATTGAATTTTCACAAAAATCGGATTAAAAAAATTAAGAAGCGCTGATTTTTGCCCCATTTAACCAATTTTTTCCACTTTTTACAAAAATGGAGTGCATTCGACAATTTAGAGTTTTACGTATATTAATTTATATCTTGTATTGTGGCAATTTCCTTTTAATAAGTAGTTTATTTATGTAAAAATTTGTGTAATATTATTATCTATGATTATGGACATAACGAGGTACTTTGTGGAACGTTTTTTATTGACATGATTTAGTGTTAGTTTGTTTTATTAATATCATTGGATATTGTTATGTAGAATTTATTACTAGTACTAAAAATAACATGATCTGATTTTTACTTTTTTTTTACGACTAGTCACGACTAGACAAAAAGTGGTATCGCCACTCTAACTGCATAGCTCCTAACTGGTGTATCTATTTGGATTGTTGCATTCGCCCAAACCACATTAGACTTTTCTCTCATCTTATCCTTAATTCGCACCACCGGCCACTTCCGAAAATATACTAGTTCCTTATCTCGTCTTTGAATGCATTTCATTCATTGATCCATCTTAACATTCTCATTAGATGTGCTCATTATCCTTCTTTACAACCTCAATTCAAGTTTATTTAGGCCTAAACATAGTTCTAACAGCTCCTTTAACTAATGTCATATCACTCCTTAACAAGTGCGCACCTATTTGCCTCTGTTTCATAAGTCCAAACCACCTGAGACAACTTTCTCCCATCTTATGCCTCTTTTGGCCCCAACTTGACTTTCATCAAATATACTTATTTTCATCATTATCTTTCAATGTATTGTCATCAATCTTAGCATTCCCATTTCAGTTGCCCTCAATCTTTGGACGTGTTTCTTAATTGTATAACACTCTAATCCATAGAACATGACCCATCTTATAGAATTTGCCTTTTTTACTTCGAATATCCTAAGATTTTTGAAACATTCCACTTCAACCATTATTCTTTAGTTATATGAACATTAATCACAATCTCCCTATCATGATGAATAAATACCGAAAACAACTTATCTATCCCTTTTCCATCAATATGAACTACCTCATTGTTTTTTGATATTTGTTCGAAATACATTATCTTCCTTAAGTATATTTCACATCATCTAAATGAACTTCTTCTCCTCTTGTTATTTATTTAGCTTTGAAATTGGCTTCTTACTCCAAGAATAATGATGTTAAAATCAACTTTTGGCAATTAGTTTAAATCTTCAAATATGTTTGCTGCAGCGTGCAGGAGTATTGTCGTCCTTGGAACTATAAGATACACCCGCCATTATAGGACGACAACAGCTAAAAGTGTTGTTCTTGGGGCATAATTGATATGTTGTATCCAAAGTTCTACCTCCTTTTACTACCGACATAAATTACTCGTACAAAGATGTCCCAGTGCCACGAGGATCCTGCTCTCTCAGGCTGCGAGGATGGTCAAGATGTATGCAGCCTTGCCCCCATATATATGGAGAGTCTGTTTCCATCACTCAAACTTACTTCCTCAAGGATGCAAACAACAAGCCTTGCTGTCATATAAATTACTCAATAGTCATTAGATATATATTAGAATGCCTGGCATAGTTGCCGTATCCTATCCCTCTAATGCATCTTCAGAAATCTCCACAATATTACAATGCCTAAATGTAGTCAAAGACTTGGAAATAAAAGGTTAAATGTGTCGTAAGGAAAAAACTCTTAACACACGGAGATATGACGAAGTATATTATAAACTACAAGTGCCCCTATACAAGCTATTCCAACCTCTCTTTATATAGGGAGAGAGGTTGGGGGTTATGAAGAAACGAAGGGCCAAAGGTCATGTAGGTTACAAGAATATGAATGTGTAGAGACATATGAGTTACAACACTCCCCCTTGGCTCTCCAGAAATTCTGCTTGTAAACACCTCTGAGTTTCTTCGTCTGTCTGTAGCTTGCAGATTCAAAAATGACCACCTACTTGTGCCTCGTTAAAACCTTGCCAAAGAAAACCCAGTGGAAAAAAAAAACTTTGGTCGAAGGACAAAAGAGTACACACAGGTCAGTGTGATGGGGGTAAACTAACCATTGCAAAGGTGCCTCGTCAAAACCTTATCAGGAAAAACCCAGTGAAAAAAAAAAAACCGCTGATCGAAGGACAAAAGAGTACACGATGGTTTAGAAGTATACACTGGATACTCCCCCTGATCACAATAGTCCTTAGTGAATAAGAGATTTGAAATGTGTCTCGTTAAAAACCTTGCCAAGGAAAATCCAATGGAAAAAAACTTGGTCTAAGGGAAAAAGAGTACACAAGTATACATCAGGATGCTCCCCTTTTCACTCGCACTCGACAGGGCGCGGGATATACGCACAACAGGGCGTTTGGAGGCGCTCGTTGGGGCGCTCCCCCTCACATGCACACAACAGGGTGCAGGAAACATGTTTCACTTAGGCTAGCTCTGAAAGTTTCCTAAGTCCAATCGCTCTGACATGTTTCTGGAACGAGTGTTTCGGCAGTGACTTGGTGAACAAGTCTGCACGGTTATTCTCCGATCCAATGTGTTGCACTTCAATCTTCTGAAGCGCTTGTTGTTCATGTGTAAAGAACAACTTGGGCGATATGTGCTTGGTAGCATCCCCTTTGATGTAACCATGTTTCGCTTGATCAATAACAGCGGTATTGTCCTCATAGATGACAACAGGTTCATCTGGGTCATATGGAAGATCACATGTACTTCGAATATGGCCAATAACAGCTCGAAGCCATACACACTCTCTAGTCGCCTCATAGAGCGCGAGTAGCTCAGAGTGGTTCGTTGAAGTAGCCACTAAGGTCTGTTTGCGAGACCTCCAAGAAATCGCCGTGTTCCCAATGGTAAAGACGTAACCAGATTGGGAACGCCCCTTGTGCGGATCAGATAAGTATCCCGTATCGGCGTAGCCAACAAGGGTCGCGTTGCTTCGAGTGCCAAGAGCGTTGGACTCACTCAAAACCGCGTAGGGATAGAACAAGTCCAAGTCCGTAGTACCCTTAAGGTAGCGGAAAATATCTTTTATGCCATTCCAATGGCGGCGTGTTGGCGCGGTGCTGTGTCGAGCTAGACAATTCACAGCAAACGAGTTGTCCGGTCTAGTACATTGGGCCAAGTACAATAAAGCGCCTATTGCACCCAGATAAGAGCACTCAGGACTCAATATCTCTTCGTCGTCCTCCTTTGGACGGAATGGGTCCTTAGTAATGTCTAGAGAGCGGACGATCATGGGAGTAGCGGATGGCTTAACGTCAAAATGACTAAAGCGTCTCAACACCTTTTGGGTGTAGTTCGCTTGATGGACAAGAATTCCATCTTTACGGTGCTCGATCTGCAGGCCGAGGCAAAACCGTGTCTTCCCAAGATCCTTCATCTCGAATTCCCTCTTCAGGATATCAGCAGTTTCTGACAAGTCTTTTTCGGTTCCTATGAGATTCATGTCATCTACATAGACCGCGATGATTGCGTATCCTGAAGTGGATTTCTTTATGAACACACATGGGCAAAGTTCGTTATTAACGTATCCCAAACCGATCAAATATTCGCTTAGGCGGTTATACCACATTCGCCCGGATTGTTTCAATCCATATAGCGAACGCCTCAGTCTAATCGAGAACGCGTTCCGTAGTCGGGAACTACTTGATTCAGGCATCTTTAGTCCTTCAGGGACTCTCATGTATATCTCTGTGTCCAGATCCCCGTAGAGATAGGCTGTGACCACATCCATGAGCTGCATATTCAGTTTTTTGGAAACTACTAAACTGATTAAGTAGCGGAACGTTATGACGTCCATTACGGGAGAATACGTCTCCTCGTAATCAATTCCAGGACGTTGTGAGAAGCCTTGCGCCACAAGGCGAGCCTTGTATCGCACAATCTCATTTCTCTCATTACGCTTCCTTAGGAAAATCCATTTGTGACAAACTGGTTTAACATTGGGTGGTGTTGGAGCAACAGGTCCAAACACGCTTCTTTTCGCTAAGGAGTCTAGTTCAGCCTGGATTGCTTGTTTCCATTGTGACCAGTCCGTTCGTCGTTGACACTCGGCAACACTACGAGGTTCTATGTCATCATTGTTCATAATGTCAGTGGCCACTGAGTATATGAACACATCATCGATGATAGTTTCGTTTCGCTTCAAAATATCGTCTAAGCTAGCATACTCGACGGATATTTCGAGGTTATCGGCATGATTAGGAATAGGCGTTTCATCTGGAACGCGCTCTTCTAATACATCGCCGTGATCCTTAATGATCTCATGTGGCAAAACGTTTTTAACAAGATTTCTCCGCTTCTGGGGCAGAACATCTTTGGAACCAACCGGTCTTCCCTTTTTCTTGGGAATAGCGGCGGACTGGACGGTCGATGGCAGCGTCCTTTGCTCGGCGGGTTCGACCGGAGCAACATGTTTCACAGGAACATGACGTCTCTCAGGGACGTCTATCCTTGCAGGCACATTTGCAGCAGGTATAATTGATCTCGTGACTTTTGCTAGGTCGCTAAATGCGTCTGGCATTTGATTTGTAATATCTTGCAGACCTAGAATCCTCTGCACTTCCTTATCACTATGTGCAGAGGGGGGATCATGATGAGCAAAAGCGGGCACATGCCACGCTAATTCACGTCGTTCCTCATCAACGTTAGCGTGCATTTTTTTTCCCTAACGACGGGAAGATTGCCTCATCAAAGTCACAATCCGCGTGTCTCGTGGTAAAGAGATCGCCTGTCAAGGGCTTTAAATAGCGAATGATGGACGGGGAGTTATAACCGACATATATTCCCCGTCGCTTCTGAGGTCCAAATTTTGAACGTCTTATCGGCTCAATTGGAACATTGACTAGGCACCCAAACACGCGTAAATGTGAGATGTCAGGCTCACATCCAGTAACCAGCTGGTACGCGGAAAGTGGTTGGGTGGCCATGGGCCTCAGACGGACCAAATTTGTAGCGTGCAAAATTGCATAGCCCCATGCAGATAGTGGGAGTTTGGTGCGCATAACCAAGGTCCGCGCTATCACTTGCAGTCGCTTTATAAAAGCTTCCGCTAGGCCATTTTGGGTATGAACATACGCAACAGGGTGTTCAAGATTTATTCCCAAAGTCATGCAATAATTATCGAAAGTCTTCGATGTAAACTCTGCGGCATTATCAAGTCTAATAGACTTTATCGGATAATCCGGATGATGAGCCCTTAACTTAATGATCTGGGCGAGGAGTTTAGGAAACGCTGCGTTTCGGGTGGACAACAACACTACGTGTGACCATCTAGTCGATGCATCAACCAAAACCATGAAGTATTTAAATGGTCCGCATGTTGGTTGGATTGGTCCACAAATATCTCCATGAATTCTTTCAAGGAATTGGAAAACCAATCTCGTAGGTTTCACATGGAGTGGCTTGAGATTCGTCTTTCCAATCGAGCAGGCTTGGCATAGGCTTTTCGGATTTATAACGAAATTCTTTCCTCCAAGAGGATGCCCATGTGATGCATTCATAGTACGAAGCATCGTATTTTGACCTGGATGACCCAGCCGGTCATGCCATAGCATAAAAGTCCTCTCATCAACTGGCGCTCGACGAATGATGAGATTACTCTCGATGTGTTGTATCGTAGTGAGATACAAACCACTTGAAAGACTTTTCAACTTCTCCATGATACGCTTTTGGCCGTACTGAGTGGAGGTAATTAAAAGATACTCGAAGCCATGTTCTCGAGCAGTTTCAACATGAACTCCGTTTTTTTTCGAATATCCTTAAAACTCAGTAAGGTACGACTGGACCTTGGAGAATATAAGGCCTCTGATACTTCAACGGGAGTACCATTGGACAACGAAAAACGGGCTTTGCCAAAACCTTGAACAAGGGTTGAGGGTCCCGAAATGGTTGTCACTGAGGTTACTTTAGGCGTATAGGAGATAAAGTATGATTTATCTCTCAAGATAGTGTGAGTCGTTCCACTATCAACCAGACAATCCACTGTCCCGTGGTCCATGCCTATAAGTAAAGAAAATTAAAGTTTGTCACACGTTTGAGGAAAGTGCTCAAAATAGAACTTTAATTTATCGAGGAAAACAGAAAATACAAACCACCAAAAGTTTCATGACTTAAATCAAATATGGAGATTCATTCTTCCATTTCTGCTACAAAATCGGGGGTCTCAAGATTTAGATTTTCGCACTCGTTGACCAGATTTGCTTCGGCCCGGCGCCCCTTGTGATAGTTATAAACTTCTTGGGGGGTCGTCCTGCAAGTCCGTTGCATATGACCATAAGCACCACATTTGTAGCAGAGAGTAGGCGCTTGGCCTTCCACTCTCGCTTTGGGACGACTGGCCCGTTGGTTCTTACCATGAGACTGCCTAGGAGTCAAAGGTCCTTGGTTCTTGTTAGAACCTCGCTTTGGGTGGCGAGACTTAAACTCGCCTCTGTTCCTTGGCTGGGACGACTGGCCCTTGTCTCGTTTCCACCGTGGATTTGGTCCACGGAGAGCGTTTGCATCAGGCATTGGAATTGCCTTTGTTCCAGCAGGACGAGAATTGTTGTTTCTCATTAAAATGAGACTGTTCTTCTCGTCTAGTAAAAGCTGGGTGATGAGCTCGGAAAACTTGGTGAACTTAGACTGACGGTATTGCTTCTGGAGCAAGTTGTCGGAAGGAAATGTGGTATATGTTTTCTCCAAAAGATCACTGTCGGTTAATATTTCACCGCAGTATTGGAGAAGTGATCGAATCCTGCAGACTTCATTGTTGTAATCAGTTACACTTTTGAAGTCTTGGAAGCGCAGGTTCAACTAGTCATGGCGTGCTTCAGGTAGCCATATGGTCTTCTGGTGGTCGAAGCGCTCTTTCAGAGAGTCCCATAGCGTCTTCGGCGAGGAGATTTCAATGAACTCCGCCTTCATGGCGTCAGATAAATACCTGCGGAATAGAATCATCGCTTTGGCGTTCATTGAGCGAGTGACTTCCACTTCACGCTCTTCCTCGTTATAGATGACGTCCAAGAGGCCCTGCACATCTAGATGGTTCTGGATGTCTTGCGTCCAGTCCAAGTAGTTCTTGCCAGAGGCTTCAAGGATGGAAAAATCAATCTTGATCGACATTTTTTCTACAACAGGAGAAAAAATCTTGATCAGTCAACATATAAAATGACAGGTTTATATGGATTTGGTTTGTATAAGCAACAACAAACAATCGTAAATAAAAACAACGGTTTTGAAAAAAAACGATTTTTGTTTAAAAATTATCTTATATCGATCGACGGGCCGATATAGAGAGGTACAATTAAATGGCCAGCTGGACCCTACAACCCAAAAAAACAACAACATTTATGAGGAGCCCCCATGGCCAAACTCAACAAAGCTCCACTTTCCTTTCCAATGGCAGATCATCTCCTTCCTCCTCTCTTTTCCTGAAGTTTTGCTTCTGTACTCTTCCAAATGTTCATTTCTGCACATTTATTCACTACTATGGAGAGAGGTACAATTTTCACACATTCTCCTTCAATCTTCCTTCTTCTCTTTATGTTACTCCTGCTATAGTGCATGTCCTCTTCCAGAAAGGATTTTTTTTTCTTTTAACCGAGGTCTAGTCGGCCGCCTAGGACCGCCTAGTCGGCCGACTAGGTCCGATTATTGCTTTTTCCGATTTCTTCACCGCCTAGACCCCTAATCGAGTCGGCTGGGGCCGACTGCCGACTAGTCCCCGACTAGTCGGCCGCCCAGCCCGACTTTTGCAACACTGTAGAGAGGTCAATAAGTTTCTTGCAAAAAATGCATAATTATAAATAAAATTTGAGCAAAAAATAATATTCGGTCAACCCCTTTCAGTAGCTCTACGTGAATATGACCAGGCGAGAAAATGAGGGAGGAGGGTCACCGGGGACCACTTAAAAACCAAGCCCCAAGTTCTTTCTGACATCATACCCAAATAGGTGAGCCTATTCGGAGAGACTTCGTAAAATTTTTGTCAAATGAAAGAATAAATAAGATTTTTCAAGAAATTTACGCTATTTGCGAACTGTGCAAAATATGTGACAATTTTGCGTGCTCAAAATGAGCGTTGCCTTTGAAAAATTATTAACCAAAAAGGTTATTTTTGGTAGGCCCAAATTTGGCGGTGCCAGAATTTGTTTATGTAGCCAAGACAATTTTTCAATTTCCACGCCATTACGCTAAAAAAACATACAACATAAGTAGGCACAACACACAAAAGAATTGGTGCCTAAGCAAGCGGCACCAAAAAAATGTCAACTATTTTTCCGACGTCTAATGAAGCGACGCCAAAAAAAGCGAGAAAAAAATACAATTTTTACTACCCATCTGTTACAATAATTCACTGAGTAACATAAAGAAAAGAATGCTACTGAGGTGTTCGGTGGGCGCAGATGGCACTGAGGTGCTCGCCGGGGCTCTCCAAATCCATCATTACCAAAAAAATGTTAGCATTTAAATTTTCTTGTCAACATGAAAAAAAATTTCTTAAAAAAAAATTATTTTTTCAGAAAATAACTAACAAATATTTTGTTGGATAAGTACTATTTAAACAAAAATTTCTGAAATTGTTAGTTTAAAAAATTGCAGAAAAATATCTTTTACCAAAATATACCAGACTATTTGATAAACACGCCAAAGTATATTTTGATAAAAAAGATTTTGAACAAATATTGTTTTTATCAAAGTATATTTTCGTAACAAAATTA
This sequence comes from Iris pallida, assembly GCA_029216955.1. Lineage (NCBI taxonomy): Eukaryota > Viridiplantae > Streptophyta > Magnoliopsida > Asparagales > Iridaceae > Iris > Iris pallida. Next base: position 3,672,584 of record JANAVB010042018.1, on the reverse strand, counting down.
CTGTAACAAAATATATTTGATAAAACAAATTTCTCGCATATATTTTTCAAAAAAAATTCTGAGTATATATTACGAAAGCTTCTAACTTATGAACTGCTACATATCTCAAGAAAATCTTCTTCTTAAAGAGAAAATATGCATGACAGTGTAAACGTGCATTTGATATTCTGTGTTTGTCATGCAACCGATTCTAGAAAATGCAGCTAAACATAAGCTCTTGTCCCCATTTATATTAGCATCAACTAAAGAACTATATGACAAAATTCATGGTATAAGATCAATGCATTCACATTTCTAATCAGAAAAACTAGTAACAATAGTGATTCAGATGAAAAATAAATTTCGTAACGACTGAAATAAGTCAGAAATATCATGCAATACACAATCGAACTATCGTAAACATAGAATTTTTATGTGAACCATGAAGAGTCTAAGTAGAAGACGAAAAATTCACTAGACGAATAGAAGAGAAAAAAAATCACTCAACTACAATTTCTCCTACCGATCTCAGAAACTTAGAAAATGGACCAACCACAACTACTCAAAATGAAGAGTATATTAACAAATTTTTTTTACCTTTCTTACCTTATGGTGGAAGAAAGTAAGAAAACGATTGCGGATACGCGGGATCGGCGACGAGCGACGGGTGCGCGCGGGGCAACGGTCGGCGAACGTCGAGGCGAGCGGTACGTCGGGTCTCCGGCGTTGCACGAGCAAAGTGCTGATAACGTGTCGTAAGGCAAAAACTCTTAACACACGGAGATATGACGAAGTATATTATAAACTACAAGTGCCCCTATACAAGCTATTCCAACCTCTCTTTATATAGGGAGAGAGGTTGGGGGTTATGAAGAAACGAAGGGCCAAAGGTCATGTAGGTTACAAGAATATGAATGTAGAGACATATGAGTTACAACAAAATGCACTTTATGTGTCCAAGTACATTATGTCATTTGAAGGTGGTTTATACAAATGAATGGGATAGATGAGCAACTAAGATCAGTAGGATCCTACTTAAAGGTGCTGCTGGAACTAGGGATAGAACAAAACGATCATAGATTGAGACAGTAAAGACAAGTTACTGATGTCACGAGGATGATGGATGAAAGAAATCTATCCATGGGGTCGGTCAGCCTCCAAAATATGAGATAAAGGCTTTGTTGTTTCTATACTGTTTCTATAATTGTTGCAACACATTGTTTTGACATTATATTAACCTTGTTTATAAATTACTATCACTGTAATGAGAGATGAATGTATTTTAAGTGCTGCCTTTCGTCTGCTTCTAACCATCTTTGGGTAAAACTGCTTCTATTCGAGGTCATATGATTTTGTCCCTGTTGATTTGATAACAAGGGTTTCAGTTATTTTGCTAGAAAGAATGTCTGAGCTCTGTACTACTATACTCTTTCTTGGGTTTTCCCTAAAACTTCACATGACCTATAACAAATGAACACAATTTTTTGTACTCAATATGCTGAAGTACGACCACCAAAAGGGATTCAAATTGTATTGTGTTTAGTTCAGCATATTAGAAATCTGTGTGTGCGTGTTGGTTGAGGATTGGATTTGTTACAGTGAGAAATTATTCTTTTAACATATCTAGTTTCTTATACATCTTCTTTTAACATATCTAGTTTCTTATACATGAGAACTTCATTCTTTTTTCCCTCTTTACTTGAAAGGTGCTGCTTACAACACCCACCACTCCGACAGAAAGAATGAAAGCCATTGTTGAAGCTTCAGAAGGATTTGTGTACCTTGTAAGTTCCTTGTTGCATCGGCCAGGCCATTGCTGTCTGCTATGGTTTTCTTCCTTGATACTACTATCCATGTATACTTTTTCGTCTCTAGTACGTATGGATTAGATTCTCATCTTCTCAGCTTCTGAAATGATGTAATGTTTTCTCATGCAGGTGAGTTCTGTTGGAGTTACAGGTGCTCGTGCATCTGTAAGTTTGCAAGTACAGTCTCTGTTACAGGACATCAAAGAGGTTTATTGCTTCTCTACCTTTTTTCCCTGCTTGATTGTGAAACAAATTCTTTTTGAAGTGGAGGTGGCGATTCTTTCTTTCTTAGGCCATCTCCAAGGATGCCTGAAAACAAAACCCCTTAGATTTAGGTAGAGGTGTCACTTAAGGGATACCATTGGAGTCCAAAGCCCCTAATAAGTGACACCTAAATTCTTAGGGGTTTCAAAATCTACCTAAAGTTTGGTAGTCTCCAAAGTTTCCCCTTGGATATGCTCTTACAATTATGTTCCTTTTTTAAGTAGTGAGTATAATTGGTGACTGCTCCACATGTAATGCTTACTAAAGAAGTTAAATCCAGCCGCATTATTCCCTTTTTCGCCTAAGCTTGCTGCTTGATTTTCTCCTTCAGAAGTGACTCATCGATGAGACGAGGAGTTGGCTTTTGACTCTAGCTCATATCATTGGTGTTTATTGGGTTTGTTCATTAGTAACCTGGTCGCATTGTTCCATTTTCCCAAAGTGTGTGTATTCCAATATTTGAGCATTCATTTATTGACTTGTACACATGAGGTATGTTAGCTCCAGTGGTTAGTATGGTGGGGGTTTTACTAGTGGGCAAGGTTCAATTCCTACATAATAATTTGTTCTGTCACCATTTTTTTGGAGAGATATCCCTTTGGAACGGGACCTAGCTCGGACTCATGTGCGGGCAAAGACGCTTTGATGGTGCTATGTTCACATCGAGTGTAGAGTTTTGGCGTGGAGTTGCCGCTGGGCAACGGGTTTGCAAAGGGCGTAGGGCCATGGAGCTACGTGATGTTGCAAGGTTGTAGTGGCACGGTGGCATGGGTCTGGGTGGAGCGGTACAGTGGGGCTACAGTGGTGCAGTTCTACAGGGCTGCGCAGGCAACCTCGCTGCTGTTGATATGTGTCAGCGCCGTTGTTTTTACTAGTCTCACTACAGGCTGTTAGGAGTAACTGCCCACTCCGGGAATTACTCCTGGTCTTTAGCCCACGTTCGCTATTAGTCCGTAACGAACTCCTGATTTTTAGCCCATATAATTAGTAGGCAGTTGGGTGGCTCTCCTATTTAAGGAGAGCACAAGCACCTTGGGTGCTATGAGTCCTCTCTATAGCAGCTGGAGTGCTTTTGCATCAGTTCTATAGCAGCCAGAGTTCTTTTGCATCAGTGCTAGTCCGAGAGTCAAGTAGCACCCAAGTGCTTGTTTAGGAAGGAAGATGACAACGAGCGTTCCAGAAGTTCTTTCGAACTTACTAGTTCATGTGAGCGAATCCTTGAGCAACGTTGGTGTTGACCCCCCATCATGCTGAAAAGCTAACTTTGTTAGCTATCCCAACAGCACTTCTCACTGTTTTCTCTTCAACATCGGTTTTCACTGTTTCTTTCCGACGGATTCACTGTTTTCTTTCCGATGGATTTTTCTGCTAGTAGCTTCGCTACATTTAGTATTAGCGGTTTTCACTGTTATTGAACTTATTTTCGAGTTATACTCGCTGATCAAACCATTTATGGTTTAAGTCTTTTCAGACTAGTACGAAGAAATTCTACAACAGACAATAGATACTAAATATCGGTGGTGGTTATTTGCAGGCGACGACAAAGCCAGTTGCGGTTGGGTTTGGCATTTCAAAACCAGAGCAAGTGGAGCAGGTTAGTCGAATAATGAACTGAACTCGGTGTATCTCAAAGTACTCGACTACAGAATAAACAACGCTTGCCATATTTGATTATATTTTTCCAAAACCTGCAGGTAGCAGGATGGGGAGCAGACGGTGTAATTGTTGGAAGTGCCATGGTGAAAATTTTGGGTGAAGCCAAATCCGCGGAAGAGGGACTAAACGAGCTAGAGATCTTCACCAGATCCCTAAAGGCTGCAATCCCTTGAAAAAAGATTAATTGGTCAAGAATAACTTACCGATGGCGATTGTGGTGAAAAATGGGGGCAGGTGAGCCTTTGTATCGGCAAGCATGAACGCGATGGGCATAAGGTTTAATCTATGTGGCTGTTTTCGTGTCTCTCTGAATGTTTCAATCTTCTGCCAATGACACAAAGAAAGTATGGTCTTCAGGATTTGTGAATTCAATTTTGGTTAATAAGAATGCCACCAAGGCATTCGTTTTGACATTATGGTTTGTAACTGTAATTGGGTGTGTTCCAAATTCTTCTCAACAATGCTAACATTTATGCGCATCCTGTTGGAGTTTTTCCTTTGTAACATGTGAAGAGAGCTTGCTCTCAACACATGCCTAGTAAAGTTTAGTCCCACATTGGAAAAGCATCATGAGGTATCTCAATATATATACTTGGTATGTGTTGTTGAGATATGCACATGGGATGGTGATCCTAAGGAGGGGACCATGTGGATGATTTTACTAGGAGGTAAGGTCAAGTCTCTATGGTAAAGCTTAAGCTTTTTTGCTCTTAGGAATTAATTTCCATTGGAGCTAAGTGACTCGGATTCATGAGCTCATGGGGCGTAATGTAGCGTTTTGTTGGCGCACTTTGCACGTCAGCTAGACTCATAGTGCCCTTAAGTTGCGTAGCCATTCGCGCGCCAGTTGGCGCTGCCAGATGGTGCAGCAGTTGGCACGACGGTTGGCACGGGGTGCGTGTGGCGCAGGTGGCACAAGCATCATGAGGTATCTTAATATATATACTTTGTATGTGTTGTTAAGATATGCACATGGGGTGGTGACCCTAAGGAGGGAACCATGTGGGTGATTTTACTAGAAGGTAAGGTTAAGTCTCCATGGTAAAGCTTAAGTTTTTGCTCTTAGGAATTAATTTTCATTGGAGCTTAGCCCCGTAGGGGCTTAGCGACTCGGACTCATGGGCTCATGAGGCGTAATGTGGCATTTTGTTGACGCACTTTGCACTTTGCACGTCAACTAGGTGCATAGTGCCTTTAAGTTGCGCAGCCGTTCGAGCGCCAGTTGGCGCTACTAGATGGTGCAGCAGTTGGCGCGACGGATGGCGCGGGATGCGTGTGTGGCGCAGGTAGCGCGGTGCGCAGTTTGCGTTGTGCGCGTATGGCGCAAGTTGCGCAAGTGGCGCGCGTTGTGTGCCAGTTGGCTCAGATCGTGTCTATGCACGATTTGAGCGGTTACAACACGTTCGGAGCAGTTTTTTCCACGTTCCGAACGTTCTGCTAACTGGACAGTTACAGCGCAGGCATATATAAGGTTCTCTTTTCTCTCTCTCAGGACACAAGTGTTCAGAACACATTCCTTACGAATTTTACAGAGTTTGAGAGAGAAGAGAAGTTGAGCACCAGCGCCACTTAGTGCAGGAGTCCGTGCGACATCCGACGAGTCAGAAGAGCGGAGTGTTCCAAAGTTATTCGTCGAACTTGCTGGTTCCTGGAAGCTGTTCGTATGGGACGAATCAAGCTTTGAGCGCCGGTGATCATTCACTCCAGCAGGCTGTTCTTCCATCCATTTCATCGCCTGTCATCCACTTCAACTCCTTCTGAACGAGAACAGTTCTGATCCAATCAGAAACTATTATGGACCATCGTTGCTGCTGCTAGCAATTCGTTTTGTACCTTCTTTTTAGAAGTATTACATTCGTTTGCTGCTGTTACGAAATCTTTTTAGATTTTCGTAACCCAGAATCCTCCAAGGATATCTGTTGTGCACCTTCTTTGAAGTGTTGTGTTGAAATGTTGTTTTTACAATAGTTTCATTTCTCAGTTTTCCATCGAAAATTATGTCCCGGGACTAACAATCTTAAAGCTTGATTGCAAGATGGAAAACTTTCGTGCTTCGCTAATCAATCATAACTTCACAAAGTTAGAGCGATTTGATGGTGAACACTATCAAATATGGAAAGGAAGTTTAGCCTCAATATTCAATTCTTTGACATTGATCATGTTTTTGAGGAGGAACCTACTATTCCAGAAACTGGATCTGCAGCCGCAATTTTTGTTGCTACTAAGAACCAAGCCAAGTGAAGAAAGGACAATAGCATTTGTAGGCTTATGATCCTAAATGCTATGGAAGACTCCCTGCCGGAATATATTCAAAGAAGACTGCCAGAGAAATATGGGAGTCTCTGGAGAAAATGTACGAAGATGATAAGAACCGAAGCAAGATATTTTTAGTTTAAAAATATCAAAAGTGGTTCTTTGAAGACGAGAAGCCAATGCTGCCGTATGTGAAGGAGTTTCTGAAGCTGCGACAGAAGTTGGAAGATGAGACGATGCCCCTCACCGACAAGTTTGTTGTTGGAGGGATCGTTTCTAAGCTCCATGCTGGGTGGAGCAAGTTCTATGCAAATATGCATAGAAAGAAGTTGGAGATCAGTCTGGAAGATCTCCTGCAGGAAGTCTATGTTGAGGACCAAATAAGGGTTCAACTGAAGGTGGACGCACTGTCCAAACAATTGGCTAACGCCAATTTGGTTCACACCAAGGAACACAAGGGAAAGCATACGACTTCCCACAGCAAGAAGGAACCTAACAATCTGAAAGTTAAGGGGACTTCCTTCAAACAACAGAAGGCAAAGTCTCAGATGCCTTGTTTCAAGTGTGGCAAGAAGGGCCACTTCAAGAGTGAATGCAAAGTGAAGACCAAGCAATCAGAGCAAGGTGAGCCTAGCAAGGTTTCTATAATCACTGACGTTGTTGCGATGATTGTGCAGGTCACTGCGGTGGGGGCTGACTCTGACTGGTTGGTAGACACTAGTGCCACCTGTCATGTCTGCTCAAGCAAGGAGTGGTTCACCACCTACACGCCAACTTCTGAAGTTATTATGGTGGCGAACCAGGCACAAGCTGAAGTGTTCGGGATCGGGAAGGTGGTTTTGAAGCTGACTTCGGAGAAGTCTTTGACGCTTCAGGTGTGAAGTATGTACTTGCTATTGCAAATAACCTGATCTCGGGAGGCCTACTCTGCAATGCAGGCCTCATGATGGACACAATGCTGGTCAGATGGTGATGTCCATAAAGAAAATATACTTCGGGAAAGCTTTTTATACCGAAGGAATGTTTAAAATTCAGCTTGTAAATCAGTCCAAAGTTGTTAATGCAATCACTCATTCTGCTTATACTCTTGAGTTGTGGCATAATAGGCTAGGACATGTTCATTGTAAACGAATAAACAGAATGTCTAGTCTAGGACTTATCTCCAAATATGGAGGTAAGGTAGAGAAATGTGAAGTTTGTGCTCAAACGAAGATCACATGGAAACTCTTTCCTTGGGTTAATCGAAGCACAGATCTTCTGGAGTTGGTACACTCCGATATCTGTGACTTCAAACAATTCTCTACAAAGGACGGGATGAAGTATTTCATAACCTTCATCGATGACTTCTCAAAGTACGCTTTCGTCTACCTTTTGAAGGCTAAAGACGAAGCATTCAAGAAGTTCAAAGAGTTCAGGGCCGAGGCTGAGCGACAGACTGGACAACAACTCAAGGGAATAAGAAGTGATCTAGGTGGAGAGTACCAGTCTCATGATTTCGCATCGTTCTGCAAAGAACATGGAATTATCAACGAGACCACTGCTCCGTACTCTCTTGAATCAAAAGGAGTAGCAGAGAGGAAGAACAAAACGTTGACAAAATGATTAACTCAATGTTGTTGACTGCGGGTCTTCCAAAGTACTACTGGGGAGAAGCTGCATTGACGGCAACTTTTATTCTAAATAGAGTGCCCCATGCAACTTCAGACATTACCCTCATGAACTCTGGTTCAAGGTCAGACCTAACTTGAATGTCATTCGAGTGTGGGGGTGTCTGGCATATGTGAAGCTTCCAGATCTAAAGATTTAGAAGCTTGGAACAAGGACTACAAAGACAATCTTTTTGGTTATGCCGAGAAGAGTGATGCTCGAAGATTTCTTGATATTGAGTCAAATCATATCATTGAATCTCGCGACGCAGAATATTTTGAAGACAAATTCGCAAGTCATAAGAACATTGTTCTTGCGGATTCCGGAGAACAATGAGGGTGCACAAGAAACTGAAGTTTTCAATGAGGATGTAGTCCAAGAAGAAGTGTTGTTAAAACAACAGTTGAACCAGAACTCGCTGAGCCGTCAGCTAAGCATGTGAGGAGGCCGAGGGACTTCGGAAATGACTTTGTCACCGATCATGTGGAAGCAGATCCGCTTACCTATGATAGGCAATGAAGACCAAAGACGCAGTTTTCTGGAGGGAGACGATAGACAATGAAATTGATTCCATCACATCAAATAACACTTGAGTGTTTGTTAATCTTCCTGAAGGAGCAAAACCCATCGGATGCAAATAGATCTTCATGAAGAAGATGAAAGCAGATGGAACTATTGACAAGTTCAAGGCTAGGTTGGTAGCCAAGGAGTTTTCTCAGAAGCAGGGGATCGACTACTTTAACACGTATGCTCCAGTAGCCCGGATGACCACCATCAGAGTGTTGATTGCTCTCGCAGCAGTACATAAGATGGTGATGCATCAGTTGGATGTAAAAACAGCTTTCCTAAATGGCGAGCTGACTGAAGAGATTTACATGCAACAGCCAGAGGAATTTGTCATCAAGGGTCTTGAAGACAGTCTACAAGTTGGTAAAATCCTTGTACGGTCTTAAACAAGCTCCCAAGATGTGGCATAAGAAATTTGACAAGGTTATAAGGTCAAATGACTACAGGGTCAGCGAGACGGACAAGTGTGTTTACACAAAGTTCGCTGATGGAAGAGGTGTAATCGTTTGTCTGTACGTGGACGACATGCTAATCCTAGGTACGATATGGGCTGTGTCACGGAGACAAAGAAGTTCATCTCAAGCAAGTTCAGTATGAAGGACTTGGGGGAAGCTGATGATCTTAGGGATCAAGATCATCCGACAGACACTGGACTAGCGCTGTCACAGTCTCATTATATTAAGAAGATGATCACACGTTACGGGTATCAGGATCTTCCAGGGATCGATATGCCTTACATGTGTGATCTAAAACTGAAGCCTAATTCGAGGGAAAGCATCAGGCAGCTGGAGTACGCAAGCGTTATCGGGAGTTTGATGTATGCTACTACTGCCACAAGGCCTGACATAGCTTTCGTTGTGGGAATGCTGAGCCGTTTCACGAGCAACCCAGACATTGAGCACTGGAAAGCTGTAAAATGGGTTATGAGATATCTCAAGAAGACTCAGACATATGCACTGCACTACAGCGAAGATCCGCCGGTACTAGTGATGCCAGCTGGTGCTCAGAGTTGGAGAGCGAGAGGTCCACAGGTTTTATTTTCACAATGGATGGAGCTGCTATATCGTGGAAGTCGAAGAAGCAGACTATGCCCTCGCTGTCATCCATGGAATGAATTCTTTGCACTTAATATCGTAGCGGAGGAAGCAGAATGGCTTCGGAGCTCATGTATGATCTTCCATGGTTGGGGCACAAATATCGACAATACCGATATACTGCGACAACTAGGCGACTGCGGCGGTGGCATCAAATGACCTCTTCAACGGAAAGAATAGGAATATGCGGTTAAAATACAGGGCAGTACACGATCTCATCAAGAGAGGTACTATTGCAGGGATTGATGTTCGGAGTCAGGAGAACCTAGCGGATCCGTTCACCAAGGGCCTCAATGTCACGCCTCAGAACCAGAATACTGGAGAGCGGGAGACAGACACAGCCAGCTACGTACATTGAAGTGCAACCCACCTCGCAATACGGTCACGGCTGTCTAGATGTATGAGGGTTTAACTACAAGCCAGCAGTCTCTTCTGGTCAAGAACAAGCCTATTGTCTCAATCTCAAGCAAGCAAATAAATGTTACAAGATATTAGATCATCAGACATACAAGGTAAGGCATCCCAAACATTACATATTCAGATGAGATGAAGCTAGTCATAAAAATACGAAGACTAGCAAGAGTTAAAGTCATACATCATCAACCCTAGGATTTGTCAATCATGTTACAGCCTTAGGCAGACAGAATATAAGTTTCAACACGAGCTAACACTTGTTCGGCGGCTAAATGCCTCAAAAGAATAATTTTACAATAGAATGAGAGAGGAAAATAAGAAATCCACTCGTTACCAGAATTACGTCTGGTGTTTACAATCTGGCTGAAAAGCAGAAAGATCCTCGTGTATCACTCTGAAATCTGGTCATACAAAACCAGCTAGGTCAGACCCCAGAAAGAGCAAGTGCCAGAAGGGAGGCTTCACTTAAGAACTAAAACTAGCATATTAGCACATAAAGACATAAATGATAATGAAAGACATGAGTTAAAGAAAATAGGGTGATAAAGGATAAGATAACTAAAGGACTATTCCGGTAACCAAGTTACAACCCGTAAAACCAAACAAGACCAGGTTTGTAACCCTTCACCTGAACAGAGCTTAGTCCCCAATCATTTATTGACAAGAGTAAAGCATAAACAGTAATGTACTGAAGTAATCATAGACTAGCACTGCCTAGACAAGACTGGACTGGACTCCATCCATCAAATCACGACGAAGCAATGAGTACGGCTTGATACTTTAACTAACTATGGTTATCACAAACCTAGTTACTACAAGATGCATTTAAGATATTCCCGAGTCATAAGCCCTACAGCTATCCAGGTTATCCAGGCGAGGTTGCTTAGAGTTACCAAGAGTTAGAGAATCATTAGGTGACTTGGAGTGCAACACATGGCAGTGTGCTTTAGTACTTATGATTTCAAGAAGTGTCCCACATGACAGTGGACTGGAAATGTGCCATACTCGTCGGCAGGCTACAAGTACACTCAGGTGTGGCTGGGATAATGGGATCGCTTGTAACTGAAAAAATCTCTCTATATGAACTACTTGATCAATCTAGTCATTAACCTAGTCATACATTATGAATCCCTGACCGTGGTAACCAGTAATCCATGTCCTAGCATGATGCAAGACGATACAGGTAGCTTGTACAATCACAATCAGGAAATCAACCACGGTGTCAAGACAAGTGTTACTTAGCAAGTCAGGGTAGCTGTCGCAACAGCCTTTCAAGATTATCATGTCGTGTCAGGTTACTTGTTACTTGTCAAGATTACTTACCAGGAGTGCGCCTCGACGGGCCACTATCAAGATTGTCATGTCGTGTTCATCAAGTCGTATTCATGTCATGATCAATACTGGCAAGTCATGTTATGCTCAACAAGTTATCGAGCCGGTCGTCACAAGATAGGTCAAGTACAAGTCACATGCAAGATCACAGGCAAATACAACTAGAACTAGGAGAACATGCATAGGGGCAAAGGACAAGAAGTATCATGGCAACAAGTGGCGTTGGTCAAGCGGCGCCAGGGAAATAACAGGTGGCGCCAAGGGGGACAGGGGGCGCCTACGTTAGGTTGCGCCAGGTCAGGTTGCGCCTGACTCAGGTTACGCCGCGTTAAAGAGCGCGCGTTGTCAGGTTGCGCCGGGCTAAAGAGCGCGCGCTGGGTCAGGTTGTGCCGCGCTAAAGAGCGCACGCTGGGTCAGGTTGCGCCGCACTAAAGAGCACGCGCTGGGCTGCGCCGGATACTGCTCTTCTTCTCCAAACAGCAAGGAAGAACCCATGGAACCCGAAAACTTCAAAATGCTATAACTTGCTCAAAACAAGTCTGAATTGAGACTTCCAAGGGTCTAAACTGCATAGAACGAGATTTCCTACAGACTGGGATGACTGGTTTTAGGAAATACCAAGCTTTAATAGATCAAAACCAAAAAAAAGAAAATATTAAAACTTAGATATACAAAAATCCATCCATCAAAACCGAAAATGTTAAGTTCTAAAGAGGCTTAGAATCAAGTGGAGAGGAGAATGGAAAAATAAAATGGCTTCCATCCATCATGAAGCAAGATTGTACTTGCCTAGGATTTTTTTGGTGGGTGGGAGGAGTAATAGAAAAGAAGAAGAAGAAGTAAATGAAAGAGTTATGGAGGAGAGAGAGTAGAGTTGGCTTATATACCAAGCCTCTCCATCTCAACCCAAACTAAACCAAGCCAAGCTAAGCTAAACCAAAATAGACCAAGCCAAGATTAAACTAAGACTAGGCTAAGCAAGACAAGTCAAAGTACGGGTCACCTGACAATTGTCAGAAATCCATATATGTATTCTGAAAAATACGTATAACGGGAAACGGGAGTGACAACTCTACCCACCTTAAAAAATTCTGTCCTCGAAATTTAAACAAACAACACCGAAGCACATGCAGAAACATAAAAATTATACCTCAGGGCTCGAAGAGATAAGGGAAACGCTCCCGCATGTCGTCCTCTCTCTCCAGGTAGATCACTGGAGAGTGGTGCCTCCATACAACACGAACAAGGGTATAACCTGGTTCCGGAGCACTTTCTCCCTACGATCCAGAATCTCCACTGCCTGCTCTGGATAGTGAAGAGTAGGCCCCACCTCGATCGCTGAATGGTCCAATACATGGCTAGGGTCCGCCACATACCGTCTCAGCTACACATGGAACACGTTGTGACCCCCTCTAGCGTAGGTGGCAAGTCTAGTCGATAAGCCACTGCACCGACCCTCTCAAGGATAGTGAAAGGTCCGATGTAGTGCAGACTAAGCTTCCTGCCTCCGCCAAAGCGAATCATACCCCGTGTCGGAGAAATTTCAGGAACACCAAAGCACCAGCCTAGTCATAAAACAAACTCAGCACACAGGACAAAAAAATCACAAGCATCACAAACAGGAACTGAAACTAACCTCAAACTCTAACGGTCTCCGGTGGCTATCGGCCAATGCCGCTGCCTATCCTGAGCCATCCGAAGTCTGTCTCTAATCAACTTGACCTTCTCAGCTGCATCCACTACCATCTCCGGTCCAAGCAGCACTCTCTCGCCAACATCGTCCCATGACAAAGGAGTACGGCATCTCTGTCCGTATAGAGCCTCGAATGGCGACATCTCTATACTGGCCTGGTGCTGTTGTTGTAATTAAACTCTACCAGGTGAAGATGGTCCTCCCAAGAACCCCCAAATCAAGCACACACGTACGAAGCATATCCTCCAAAGTCTGGATAGTCCTCTCCGACTGCCCGTCTGTCTGGGGGTGATAAGCGGTACTAAACTTGAGCGAGGTGCCCAAGCTAGCCTGTAAACTCCTCCAGAAGTGGGAAGTGAAACGACTGTCCCGGTCTGAAACTATGCTCACAGGAACCCCATGCAATCACACGATCTGACGAACGTACAGCTCTGCCAACCTCTCCGTAGACAATCCACCTTAAAGGCAAAAAGTGGGCCGATTTGGTCAATCTATCAACTATAACCCAATCGCGTCTTTCCCTCCTGGAGATCGTGGAAGTCCGGACACAAAGTCCATGGTGATGTGCTCCCACTTCCACTCAGGAATGGGTAGTAGCTGTAGCAACCCACCAGGCCTCTGTCTCTCGGCCTTACCTACTGACATACCAAGCAACGAGATACAAACTGAGCTACCTCGCACTTTATGCCGTACCACCAAACGTGCTCCCTCAGGTCTCTGTATATCTTGTTGGCACCAGGATGATAGAGTACTGAGAGCGATGTGCCTCCTGAAGAACCTCCTCCCGAAGCTCCCCACTCGGAATGCACAGTCTAGCACCGTGCCGCAGCGACCCATCTTCGGTAATAGAGAAATCATCGAGCAAACCTGCCGCACCCGCTCCCGGATGCCCTCAGGGCAACATCATATACTGTGCTGATCTGACTCTGTCCATCAACTCAGACTGATCTGCAAGCCCCACATCTGTACCTCTATGCCCAGAATAATCACCTCGATTCCCAAACTGTCCAGGTCAGCCAAAAGATGACGATCTGCTGTCAGAAACATAGCTACTGCATACCTGCTCAAGGCATCTGCAACTACGTTGGCCTTCCCTGGATGGTACTGCAAGGCGATATCGAAGACCTTCATCAGCTCGAGCTAACGTCTCTGCCGCATGTTCAGCTCCTTCTGTGTAAACACGTACTTCAAGCTCTTATGATCAGTAAAGATCTCAACTCGCTCTCCATATAAGTAGTGTTTCCACAACTTCAAGGCAAAGATGACAGCGGCCAACTCCAGATCATGAGTCGGGCAGTTCTTCTCATGAGGACGTAACTGCCTAGATGCATAGGCAATCACCTTCCCGTGTTGCTGAAGAACACAACCCAAACCCCTGCCAAAAGCGTCGCTGTAGATCGAGAAACCACCGGTCCCAGACGGTAATGTCAAGATCGGAGCTGATGTCAACCTCTTCTTCAGCTCATCGAAGGTGGCCTGACACTTCTCAGTCCAGACGAACTCCACGTCCTTTCTGGTGAGTCTAGTCATCGGCTCCACAATCAGCGAGAAGTCCTGGACGAACTTTCGATAGTAGCCCGCCAAACCCAAAAAGCTCCGAATCTCGGCAACTGTACTAGGCGTAGACCAAGACTCTTCTGCAGCAATCTTCTTCTGGTCTACTGAGATCCCGTGCTCGGTCACAACATGTCCCAAGAACTCGACCTGGCCCAGGAAGAACTCGTACTTCGAAAGCTTTTCGTACAACTGCTTCCTCCTCAGAGTCTCGAGCACAATCCTCAGATGCTCCTCGTGCTCCTCCGGCATCTTCGAGGTAAACTAAGATGTCATCAATGAAGACCACCACGAACTTGTCAAGGTACTGATGGAATACCTTGTTCATCAAGTTCATGAACACTACTGGGCGTTGGTCAACCCAAATGGCATGACAGTGAACTCGTACTAGCTGTACCGAGTCCGAAAAGCCGTCTTCGGAATGTCTTCCTGCTTCACCTTCAGTTGATGATAACCGAACCTCAGGTCTATCTTCGAAAACACCCTAGCGCCGCTCAACTGATCGAACAAGTCGTCAATCCTCGGCAACGGGTACTTGTTCTTGATAGTGAGGTTATTGAACACCCTGTAATCGATACACATGCGCATCGTACCATCCTTCTTTGGTACAAACAGGACTGGCGCTCCCCAAGGTGATGAACTGGATCTGATGAATCCCTTGTCCTGCAGCTCGTCGACCTGCTTCTTCAGCTCTGCCAACTCGCTGTTGTTGACCCTATAGACGTACTGTGAGATAGGCTCAGCACCCGGCACTAAGTCTATAGAGAACTCAATGTCTCTATCTGGCGGCATCCCAGGCAACTCCTCGAGAAAAACATCCATAAAATCAGTTATCAATGGATGCGGCAATGCCTGCCCCGCCAGCAAAGCTCCACAGAACCCATCTTCCAGCTCAGCTGCTCCCCTAGCAAACACAATCTCTGGCTCTTCCGGCAGCCTAAACAGAACCCTACCTCCTCTACAGTCTATACTAGCATGGTACATGCTCAACTAATCCATTCTGAGTACCATATCGTACCTCGAAAGGGGCATTACGAGCAAGCACGCACCCAAATCTCGGCCTCCTACAGTAACTCTCCGCCCCTTGCAGATATTGTTAACCAGGATGATGCCTCTCCCGGTCAATATCTTGCAAGTCCTACCCAAGGGTTCAGCAATAATGTTGTGTCTCAGAGCAAAAAAAACAGACACAAAACTATGAGTGGCACCGAAATCGAACAAGGCAAAAGCAGGAAATGAATCATGAAGAACGTGACCTGCCACAACATCACCCACTGGCTCTGCCTCCTCCTTTGCTGTCAAGGCGAACACTCTGCCCGCAAGGGCTCCCCTCTGGTGCTGTGCAAAGCGCTGCTACTGGGTCTGAAGTGGAAGACCTCTCTGTTGAACTGCTGGTCCTCTAGCCTACTGCGCTCTGTCCTGGCCCTCCTCGGGCTCAACGAAGACGGCAATCCTTCAACTGGTGATCGGACGCCCCATAATTTAGGCAGACGCCCAACCTCTTCCTACAGACCTCTCGAGTGTGCCCCGGCTTCGCGCAGAAAGTACACTGAGTAGCCTGCCTCTGGCCCTGTCCCTGGTGCTGCTGGGCACGCGTCGGTGCCTGCTGAAACTGCAACTAAGGCTGCTGCTGAATTTGCCTGTGTTAGAAATAAGGGTGCTTCGTCGGCCCCGCGCTCAAGCTCCCTCCTAGAACATCGCTGCCCCTCTTCGGCTTCAGGCCGAAGTCCTCCTCTGCGATCTGTGCCTCCATCAGAATTTGCTCGAACGTCGTATCTCGTCGCCCAGATGTACGAGTGCGTACTGCATGGATAAGGCCCCTCCGGAACTTCCGGGCCTTGTATCCCTCATCCTGGATCAAACTGGGTACAAACCTACTCAGGCGGAAGAACTCCACTGCATACTCGTCTACCGACGAGTTCCCCTGCACTAAACTGACAAACTGTCCCTCCAAAGCTGTCAAGGCTACATCCGGGTAGAACTTCTCCTTAAAGAGCTTCTTGAAGTCCTCCCAAGACAAACCCTCACCGACGCACGTGGATCCGTGCGGGTACCAAGTCAGCGCTATATCGATGAACTGGCTCGCTGTAGACGTCACCCAAAGTCCTCTCGGGACCTCTGCCAACTCCAGACTCTGCTGGACATCCTCCAGCCAGTCATCTGCATATAGGATACCCTTGGTACCCTTGAACTCCCTCGGGTTCATCTTTCTGAAGTCTAGGTGCGTACCGGGCCTCCTCTGACCCTGCTGCTGTACTAGTGCTTCGTGAACTGTACCCGGTGCACCCCTCTCTACTGCTGCCATCGCCAGCTGATGGGAGTTCTCCATGGTCTGCCGTAACAACTCTGTTTGTGCACTCTGAGTCTACAACATCTGCTGCAGAAGGGCCATCACCCCCTGAGTATCTGTTGGTAGCGGAGGCGGCGGTGGAAGAACATCAGGAATGACCATGGACGGTCCCGCTGCTGGAGGTGGAAGACCTCCTGGGACCGTCGCTGCTGCTCCCGCCTGAAGGACAGGAACTGAGATGGCAGCTCCCTCAGCTGTAGCTACCGCAGCCGGAGGTGGAAGACCTCCTGGAACTGCCACTGCTACTCCTATATGAAGGACAGGAACTGGGGCTGCTGCCCTCTCGACTGCTACTCCTGCAGCCGGAGGTGAAAGTCCTGCCGGATTGGGCCTCTCCGGAACAGCACTAGATCCGGCTGCCTGAGAGCGAGTGATCGTCATCCTGAGGATAGATTAAAACAAGGAATCAATAAGGCACATGATAGGGAATATCAAAGAAGGACAATTAAATTTAATGCAAAAGAGTTGTCATGGTAATCAAAAGATCAAAAATTTCCTAAAATGTGATTGAGAAACTCCTATCATACCCTAGATCCTACGTCCTAATTGTAGGCTCGTAATTAGTACTCTAAGTCGAGCACCATTACGAGTTCGCACTAGTTGCGATACTGACCTGCATGGGCCACCACTAAAACGTGTCACGACCCGCACCCTAGAGTAAGGGCACGAGACGTGGGTACGTCCAGCCTACGTCGTAGAATCGGCTGTAGAATGCTGTATATAGGGTCTGTAAATACTACGACTAAAACAGATAAATGTACCTGTACAGTATATACACTCCGAATGGAGATGACATAGCAATACAGTCTCAATCACATAAACAAAACTAAGGTAGATAGCATGGAAGGAAAATAGGATAGATAAAAGCAGGAAATTAGTTCAAAATCCACACAAGTCCAAATCTAAACACAACATCACAGAGTAAAGAATATAATATAGTGCTGCAGTCTAAAAAGTACTAGCTGGCTCGCAGGCCAGGCAAACCTAACTAAACTATACTACTCAGGGTGAGCAAAGTCTAGTGGCTCGACTATCAAGCCACGGTCCAAGTCTAGTCCATCTAACTCGTCCCCATAGTAGGTCGGGCAATCAGCCTCTGAATCATCTGTAAAATTATCAACGGTATCCTATCAGGAAAATGAGCAAGTACAAACACTAACAGCAGTTCCATGTGAATTGACAAATATTATGAGAGACAGTATAATGAAATACAAGACAAAGATATAGGCGACTTGGGAACCATTCGAAGGCCGAATTACAACCCTTAAACCAAACAAAGGACTGGGGTTGTAACCCTTCCTTCGAACAGAACTTAGTCTCACATCATGGTACAGTATAAAGGCAGGTAGAGCATGTGATTAAATAAAATCATAGCATGGTGAGAAGTACAGAAAGTAAAGCTGAACTGAATATAAGATACGATAATAAATGTAAAATGTGTTTTGAACTATTAGAGCGATATGTGATCGATTTTTAGGTAAATAATAAGACAAGTTATCCACTTGGCCCGACAATCCACGGTGATCTCACGAAAAGTCATGTCGGCCAACCTGGATAACAGGCACACGGAGGTATCTGCTACACCCTACGTGAGGTGAGGGTGGCGCTAGCAAAATAGTGACAGGAGGCTTTGATCACATAACGTCTAATAATTCTCCCATCTCCGAATAGTATCACGGATCCGGACATGGCACGTCATGGCACGAGATTCCATAAGAGGGTAGCAAGTCCTCTTAGAAATCGATGTCTATATAAGTACACGAAACACGGAATATCACATACCAATATACCAAGAAAGTCCAGGAATAACATCTCATGACAGGATCCGACGTATACTAGTCCGTGAGCTATCGTGTCAAAAATCAAGTAAGACACTACAACTGAATCGAATATAGTAGATATCAAGACAATAAAAACTATCAGTGAATGTACTCGCCTGTGGTCCTGAGCTGATAAGGTGAACAGACGCTCAGAGTAAATCACAGACCTAAATAAGATACTATGAGTTAAACAGGATTTCATAATGAAAAGAAAACTAATTTAAGTCATGATATGCAAGTCTAAGTCAAACTAGGTCAATCTATGTCAAATCGGGTCAAACTGGGTCGTACTAGGTCATACTAGATCACACTAGGTCACTGGGAGTCAATCCAAGTCAAACTAGGTCAATCGGGGTCAAAGGTTGACTTACAGTTGACTTTTGGTCAAAAGTCAACCCTGGTCAACTCTGGTCAACTTTGGTCAACTCTAGGTCAACCCTAGGTCAAACTAGTCTAATGTTGACCTACAGTTGACTTTCAGTCAACTGGTCAACACTGGTTTGGTTTCGGTCAATTCTAGTCGCTTAAAGGCTAATTTTGACTCTCGGTTGACTTTTTTTGACTTTTGGTCAAAATGGTCGACCGAAGTCAAAACTAGTCTAGGAGCACTATATTTGATCGTTACCAACCAAGGGAACCAAGTTCTAACCACAACTTAGACTCCAAACTCAAATACCCTATTTCTAGGTAAAACCTATATTACCCTTACCATTACCTTACCATGTATCATATACCACTCATCACGTTATTCTAGCACTCTCCCACACAACTCACTCACTCAAAACACCCACATATATCACTCATATGGGCTTTTCTATAGGTTTTTCCTACTAGTTTACACATAGGCTCTCACCTAGGCTATTAGCTATACCTTTCTAGGCTCTCAAACACACACACACAAACTCATAAACACACACACACACAAGAGTGAATTTTAGGACAGCATATAGGTGTTATATGGACTGTCTTAGGGCTGATCAGTGGATGAAATAGGATGGTTTTGGACAGATTTAAGACTGTTACTAATGGGCTGGAATGTGGGGTGAGTCATGGCTAATATTTGGACAGCATATGGGGATGTCATATGGACTGAATTTAGGAGGGGGCTGAATGGGTGAATTGGACTGATATTTAGGGTGTATCAAAGGGGATTAGATGGGGCTTTGTTAAGGCTGAAAGTATGTGATATAGGGGCCTGGAAGGTGAGACTGAAATGGGTTATATGGGGGCTGTTTGGGACAGCCATATGGGTGTTTGAATGGAGTATTTAAGGGACTGAATTTGGGGCATGAATGGACAGCCAAGGACAGGTTTTATTATGGTTTTGTGGACTGTTTAGGAGCTGTTTATCTTGCTGAAAACATGATGAACAAAGGGGCTACTTAGGACTGATTTGTGGTGGTTTGATGTGGCTGAAATGGGACAAGGTTTTTGGAGCTGTGAGGCTGAATTGGGGTCTGTTTTGGACACTGAACCATGCTGGTATGGGGACCAATAATAGGCTGATAGTAGGTGAAATATAGGACTGTTTAGGGGCAGCCATAGGGCTGGATTGGGGGTGGTTTGAGACAACTACTGCTGCTGTTAAGTGGCTGTTACCAGGTGGTTTTCCCCCATCCCAACTCCACTCTCTAACTCATATTAAACTCTCCTCTAACCCTCACAACCATTTACTCAAACACCTTACATACACACAATCTAAACTAACACAACCACATACACACTCCAATACACACACCAATGTCTCATACTTGGCGGACCACTACCCCATACCAAATCACAAAATCACACAACATAATATATATCCATATATATGTAAGCCCCAATATATATATATACATATATATATACATATATATATATATATATATATATATATATATATAGAGAGAGAGAGAGAGAGAGAGAATGATATATATATATATAAGCCACATATATATATATATATATAGATATTAGATAATATGATGCAATATGATACATAGGAAAACATATTCCTAAACATATAGAAAATCTGGAATAAATATTAAAACAACAATAAATCAATATATAAATAAATCCACATGTGTCCAAATAGGGGTTTTCCCATTAGGACACGATCCTACACATAGGACACCTCTACAAGTGTCCAAATGGACACGAAATGGACACAAAACCATGGGGTCATTCCTATGGGTCAAAACCAACCTAATGCATGAGAGAAATGAGAAAGAGAAAGGGATTTATACCTTTCGGTGATTCGGATCGAAGAAAAAAGCTTCCCGATGCGCCACCGACACGTAGGAACCCCGAATGGACACGAACGAGCTCCGACTCCTCCCAAACTTGGGTAGCTCCCTCCTTGGCTTGAATGGAGAAGGAAGGAAGAAGATTGGGTGAGAAAATAGAAAGATTTTGTGGAGAAATTTCTAGGGTTTGCTCTCTAAAACAAAATAGGGAAGAACAAGAGAGAGATTGGAAGAAGAAATAATGATGAGTGATGGAGCCCTATCGACACATGGTGGCCGGCCATAGAGGGCTTTTGTCCTATTAGGGAATGTCTAAAAAGCCCCCTCTCTAATCTATTAGTTAATACATGAAAAGGGGTTCTAAATCGGGGCTAGTTTAGTCATTCCAACACACTAATCTAATCAAACCCTAACCAAAATAAATTAGCCTAGTCACTAACTAAAACAATTGACATGTGGGCTATGGCTAACTAGTATGTGGGTCCCACTAGAGTCAAAACTATCCCGGGTCCCCGATACAAGTCGAATTGAGCTAAAATTCGAACCCGACTCAAATAACCCCAAAATAATATTATAAATAAATAAATAATTCAAAAATAATTTTAAGGTGGTAAAATGACCAAAATACCCCTATTTATGAAAACTGAGGGTGACACATATTCACAATTAACTCGTTGTACTTCGTGCATCATTTTATTTCTCTTTCAACATGTTACATTGCAACAACATCTCAAATCGTATTTCACAATTTGTTGCACTTGTAGCAACTAATATTTTTACGGCTCGTTGCATTCAATGTAATATACTCTTCGCGACTTTCTTAGCAAACATCGTATAATTTCTAAAACACATGCGGCAAAATTACACGATTTATATTAGACTTATTGTATGGAACATCCAGTGCGGCGTCGAGTAGAGTCAAGAGTGATTTCGATTGGTGGTGGGCAACTCTTTAGAATTGAAACGAAGCGAGCATCCAAAGAAAATTGAGCCTAGAGCTCTGATACCAATTTATCACGCCCCGACCCGGAATTACCCGAATCATCGTCCTCGCAGGGGGCGTGATGCCGTACGAGCCTGAAGTTACGCTCGTGCAAGGCAAGATGACAAGTTCTCAAATGATTATCTTTTGATTCGATATTAACAACGAAAGGAAAATAGAGTATACGAAACAATTCTCTTTATTGATATCCGAAACTGAGATTACAAAGGTTTTCGATAGCCTAACAATATATGTCAGATTGGCTACAACACTCAGGTTCTCTCTTGCCCATAAAGGATTTCACCGTTCCATACATCATGCCTTCTATATCTCGGCCGCATCAATCCTGTTGCATGTCCGAGCGTCAAGCGATCGCACGCTTCAATACGCTTCGGCATTCCAAGCCTCAAAGCGTTCAAGCAATGCTTCGCTGTGAGCCATCCATTCACTACCAAAATACACTCATTTAGCGACGGTTTTTCAGCGACAGAAATTTTCTGTCGGTATTAGCGACGGTTTCGTGGCCGTTCAGCGACGGATTACCGACTACACGCCTTTTCCATTTTTATTTTAATTTTAGGGGGAGGAAAGGTCGCACATCCGTCGCTAGACTGTCGGTGTTATAGCGACGGATTTTCCGTCGTCGCTACACAGTCGATTATTTGGCGGGAATTGTGTAGAAAATTGGCGGGACATATTTTCGACGACCTTAGCGACGGATATTCAGTCGGCACTTATCAAAAAAGGCGACCGCTGGGTGAAGGTTTTTTTACCAGTCGCGAGTCCGTCGCTATATAAACGTACCAGACTTTAAATGAAATGGCGGGAAGAACTTTTCGCATTCCCCCCATATTCGCTCTCTCTCCTCTCTCTCTCTCTCTCTCTCTCGCCGGTGTCGGCTTCGGTGATCGGCGTCGGTGTCGTCGTCGGCGTCGGCATCCTCTCCTCTCTCTCTTCCGAAGGTAACCCCCTCTCTCTCTCTCTCTCTCTCTCTCTCTCGCGGTATCGTATTGGGGCTGGGCGGCGCACTTGGGGCTGGGCCGTCCGGGGCTTGACGGCTGGCTTGGGTCGGGGGCTGGGCGGTGGGCTTGGGGCGGAGGCGTCGGGGGCTGGGCGGCGGGCTTGGGACGGGGGCGTCGGGGTCTGGGCGGCGGGCTTGGGGTAGGGGCGTCGGGGGCTGGACGGGGGCGTCGGGGTCTGGGAGGCGGGCTTGGTTGGTGGCATCGGGGGCTGGACGGCTGGCTTGGGTCGGGGTCTGGCCGGTGGGCTTGGGGCGGGGGCGTCGGGGTCTGGGAGGCGGGCTTGGGGTTGGGGCGTCGGGGGCTGGGCGGCTTGCTTGGGTCGGGGTCTGGGCGGTGGGCTTGGGGCGGGGGCGTCGGGGTCTGGTAGGCGGGTTTGGGGTTGGGGCGTCGGAGGCTGGGCGGCTGGCTTGGGTCGGGGGCTGGGCGGTGGGCTTGGGGCGGCGGCATCGGGGGCTGGGCGGCTGCCTTGGGGCGGGGGCGTCGGGGGCTGGGCGGCTGGCTTGGGTCGGGGGCTGGGCGGCTGGCTTGGGGCGGAAGCGTCGGGGGCTGGGCGGCTGGCTTGGGTCGGGGGCTGGGCGGTGGGCTTGGGGCGGCGGCGTCGGGGGCTGGGCTGCTGGCTTGGGGCGGGTCCGTCGGGGCTATTTGCAACCGACGCACACCCATAAGCACTCTTCATATATATATGCAACCGAACTACTGGACGGCGGGCTTGGGGCGGCGGGCTTTGGTCGGGGGCGGCGGGTGGCTTTGCTTCTCAAATTCATCTGAGTTTATATATTGGCTAAATAATGTGTTATCCATATTGGGTGTTCCATTAGTTTGGTGGTGTTTGGATTAGTAAATGTGAATATATATGGGGTTTAGATTCATGGTGTATATGTTCACTGTCTCAAGGACAGTGCGAGTTCTATCAGTTGTGTGCTTCTGTATAGATGTATATATCTATACATCTAGCTGTGATATACATATGTGTATGTGACAATCTCAGTTAGCGACGGACTAGTTACCGGTTAGCGACGGATATTTCCAGCTCCATTAATTGCATTAATCTATGGTACGACATGGTGATTAGGACATAGTCCCTGCAGCCATTCGACTGGCGAGGCAGAAACTATGTTGCCGTAGATAAAGTTGCCTGTCCTCCGACCCTCATCCCTCGGCAATGATGATACGACAACCTATCACTATATCTTATATAGTAGTAGATGATGTCTTAGTATTACATTAGTGAGTTCATCTTGATTCTGTTACGTACGTCCTTCAGATACTAGATACGATAAGGTTAACATATACTATACGATATGTATACAGAATATAGATGATTCACACTAATGTATGCTAGAATGAATCTTGGGTTGTGTTATGAGCCATCCGTTCTCACACTTAAAACACATAGGAATTAGTAGTGTGAGAGCGCCGGAGAGAGTGAGAGCGCCGAAGGGGGAAGGAGGAGAGAGAAAGAGTAAAATGGTACGACATGGTGAAGTAGTACTGTATTTTGGCTCCAGTTCCAGCTCCATTTGATCTACGGTACGACATGGTGATCAGGACATAGTACCTGCAGCCATTCGACTGGCGAGGCAGAAAACTATGTAGCCGTAGATAAAGTTGACTGTCTTCCGACCCTCATCCCTCGGCAATGATGATACGACAACCTATCACTATATCTTATATAGTAGTAAATGATGTCTTAGTATTACATTATGTGAGTTCATCTTGATTCTGTTACGTTCTTCAGATACTAGATACGATAAGAACATATACTACACCATATGTACAGAACATAGATGATTCACACTAATGTATGCTTAAATGAATCTTGGGTTGTCTTCTGAGCCATCCGTTCTCACACTTGGCAAAAATCGAATTTTTTATACTTTATCGGCTTTCGAAAATGTACTCAAATTACATGATGGTTCCTTTAGTTAGCTTGCTTATGTTACAATTATATTATTTGTGACTATCGATCTTACCAGATGGCACCCATGACCCGAGGAGCGGCACATCGTTTGAGAAAAACAGTGAATGCTGAGGTGGCTCCTCCTACAGTTAAGGAGGAAGTGGCACCGGTTGCTAGTGAGACCGGGAGTTCTATTCATCCAGCACTAGTAGCTAGTGTGACCGAGAGGACTCTTCATGCAGTCCTTGCAAGGGACGACAGCTCTCCTCGCGCCAAAAATCTCGCTTTTTCGAGGTAGTTGCGTGAACGTATCACTGAGCATTTGCGTGAGCAGTGTGGTTCTCATTAGCTATTAGTACTTATTTGTATTGGACTATTTGTATTGGGTTGTTTTTGTATTAGACTATTTGTATTGGACTACATATTGAGTTGTTTTTGTATTAGACTATTTGTACTGTCCACCGACCCTCATCCCTCGCAATGATGATACGACAACCAACAAGAGAGAATACTACATCCATCTCAGTACGACGTATACTCTGAGAGATCACATTTACAAGAATGATATCAGTAGTGGGATTGAGTGCTGGAGGAGATATTATCAGAGTATACGTCCTACTCAGATGGGTCTTCCACTATTACTAATTTTTTCTGACAGCATAGTAGATGTGCTCCGTCAACAGATTCTTGCTCCGAGCCAAAACTTTGCCCCGGAGCTCAAGTAGACATCCTTCGTGTAGAGCTCGAGTGAGAGGTTTCCTGACAGCATGGTGGTCTCCTTTGTCAAAGTATCCGTGCTCATCCCACATTAGTTGTGGGACGAGCACGGATACTTTGACAAAGGAGACCACCATGCTGTCAGGAACCTCTCACTCGAGCTCTACACGAAGGATATCCACTTGAGCTCCGGGGCAAAGTTTTAGCTCGGAGCCAGATTCTGTTGACGGAACACATCCACCATGCTGTCAGAAAAAAATAGTAACGGTGAGAGACCCATCTGAGTAGGACGTATACTCTGATAATATCTCCTCCAGCACTTAATCCCACTACTGATATCATTCTTGTAAAGGTAATTTCTCAGAGTATACGTCCTACTCAGATGGATCTCTCAGAGTATCCTCTCCAGTTGGTTGTGTTCTGAGCCATCCGTCCCAGGGATTTGATTCTGTATTTTGGTTTCTGTATTTTGGCTCCAGCTCCATTTGCATTAATCTATGGTATGACATGGTGATCAGGACATAGTCCCTGCGGCCATTCGACTGGCGAGGCAGAAACTATGTAGCCGTAGATAAAGTTGACTGTCTTCCGACACTCATCCCTCGGCAATGATGATACAACAACCTATCACTATATCTTATATAGTAGTAGATGATGTCTTAGTATTACATTATGTGAGTTCATCTTGATTCTGTTACGTTCTTCAGATACTAGATACGATAAGAACATATAATACACCATATGTACAGAACATAGATGATCACACTAATGTATGCTAGAATGAATCTTGGCTTGTGTTCTGAGCCATCCGTTCTCACACTTGAAGATAAATCGAATTATAACGACGGATATTAGGTTACTCTTCAGGATAATTGATGTCTATTTTATATTAAATTGGTTTGGTCTATATGATTCTTGGATAATTGGCGTGCATTAAATTCGTATGTGCATATTTGGTCTATGTGATTCTTGGATAATTGGTGTGCATTATATATTGGTTTGGTTTATGCATATTTTTATGAACAGGGAAAGTGCTGCAATTTTTTTTAAAAAATTCTCAGTTACCGACGGACTAGTGACCGGTTAGCGACGGATATTTTCAGCTCCATTTGCATTAATCTACGGTACGACATGGTGATCAGGACATAGTCCCTGCAGCCATTCGACTGGCGAGGCAGAAAACTATGTAGCCGTAGATAAACTTGCCTGTCCTCCAACCCTCATCCCTCGGCAATGATGATACGACAACCTATCACTATATCTTATATAGTAGTAGATGATGTCTTAGTATTACATTAGTGAGTTAATCTTGATTCTGTTACGTTCTTCAGATACTAGATACGATAAGAACATATACTACACCATATGTACAGAACATAGATGATTCACACTAATGTATGCTAGAATGAATCTTGGCCTGTGTTCTGAGCCATCCGTTCTGATCAAGCATCTTCTTTTCCCTCTCCTCCACCATGGCTCTAAACCAATCTACTCCTCCCTACTTACCTTCTTTTTATTTGACTCTCTCAGCCACATATGACATCCAGCTCAAGTGTAGAGTCGGGGGAGAAGAAGTGGACAGGAAGAGGAGGGGGAAGCAGCACAGCCGGCGGCATGACCCGGAGGGTGTGCATAGGAGAACTATGAAGAAAACCTATGTACTTCCTCCGGGTCATGCCGCCGGCTGTGCTGCTTCCCCCTCATCTTCCTGCCCACTTCTTCTCTCCCGACTATACACTTGAGCTGGATGTCATATATGGCTGAGAGAGTCAAATAAAAAGAAAGGAAGTAGGAAGGAGCATATTGGTTCAGAGCCATGGTGGAGGAGAGGAGAAGGAAGATGCTTGATCAGAACGGATGGCTCAGAACACAAGCCAAGATTCATTCTAGCATACATTAGTGTGAATTATCTATATTCTTATCGTATATAGTATCTGAAGGACGTAACAGAATCAAGATGAACTCACTAATGTATGCTAGAATGAATCTTGGGTTGTGTTCTGAGCCACTCGTTCCGATACTTGAGAATTAAGTCATTCGACTGGTGAGGCAGAAACTATAAGGCTACTTGCATGTTCTTCCAACTTTAAATTACAAGATTACTATATTAGGTTACATAAATCACTAACCTCATCGCGACTAATGTTTACAGTCTTGGTCTCAACTGTCTTCGATGCTATGATCCCATGCTTTCGGAAAATAGACAACGCAAACTCCATGGAATAGAATGACCTTACATGCAAATCGTCTGTGATTATGTATCTTTTCCCTCCTTTCACAAACACGCCATCCTTGTTGCCTCCATGTGCAACCCCCTCCCACGCAATATCCTCATCCATTGCCTTACCATAGGGATATCGAGCGCCAATAACCGAACTATACAGACGGTGAGTCTTGATGTAGCACTCAAATGTAGGGCACCCGTAAATTTGCCGAGGTTTTAAATCATCGACATTGAGTTTTAAACCCTCACGTAGCCGTTCTGCTTCACTTCTAGGCTCGAGCAGGATCTTCTTGCAAGCTTCGGTCTCCAGATACTTAGTGTCAAGATTCTGGACGCTTTCCTAGAGCATGTCAACGCATCCTAGCGTCAATTTCCTGCCGAGGAAATTGACGCTAGGATGTGTTGACATGCTCTACGAAAGCGTCCAGAATCTTGACACTAAGTATCTGGAGACCGAAGCTTGCAAGAAGATGTTGCTCGACCCTAGAAGTGAAGCAGAAAGGCTACGTGAGGGTTTAAAACTCGATGTCGATGATTTAAAACCTCGGCAAATTTACGGGTGCCCCACATTTGAGTGCTACACCAAGACTCACCATGATGAGTTAGTGATTTATTTAACCTAAGACATAGGATCATAGAATCGAAGACAGTTGAGACCAAGACTGTAAATATTATGTGAGTTCATCTTGATTCTGTTACATCCTTCAGATACTAGATACGATAAGAACATATACTACACTATATATACAGAACGTAGATGATTCACACTAATGTATGCTAGAATGAATTTTGGGTTGTGTTCTGAGCCATTCGTTCCCATACTTGGCAATTAAGCATGTAAAATAGAACTGATTATGTTTAGTTTGTCTTACGATACAGATTTTCACATCCAAATTGAAATGGATCGTTACTTCGTTGTTCGTACATGGATGTACTAGCGGATCAACCTCCTAGACCGTAGGTACTTATAAGTATTGATCGTGTCGGATTAGTATCGATCTATCGTTTTGGTATGGACCGTATCGGTTGGTATTGGTCTTAGCGAATTGGTATCGTCCTATCCGATATGTATCGGCCGTATAGCCATTAAGTCATATTGGCCTTATCGATTTGGTATCGGTCATATTCGATAGGTATCGGCCGTGTTGGATTATTATATACCATTTCGGATTAGTATCGTGGAAGGTTTAGTAACAACTGTACTTGGATTTCTCTCTTCTAGAGCTAGATTACCATTGCAAGAGAGTCACGAGAGCGTAGATGGCCAGTTACAGAACATACATACTTCCTTTTCAATCTCGCTTTTCCTGATGGAAAAGGAAGTATGTATGTTACTGTAACTGGCCAATCACGATCTGGTGATTCTCTTGCAATGGTATTCTAGCTCGAGAAGAGAGAAATCTAAGTACAGTTGTTACTAAACCTTCTACGATACTAATCCGAAATAGTCTATACTAATCCAACACGGGCAATACCTATCGGATATGACCGATACCAAATCGATAAGACCAATATGAATCCTAGCTATTCGGCCGATACATGTACATATCGGATATAGGACGATACCAATTTGTTAAGGCCAATACCAATATGATACGTCCTATACCAAACCGATAGACCGATACTAATCTGATACACTAGATACTAAGTACATCTGGCCTATACCAGCGGATCCACAAATTACTGCACGATAGGCCCAACGACTCCAGTTACATCCGGTTATTGGTGAGTACATGATTACATAGTAATTCTGTTAGTCTTGTGATACAGATTTTTACTCTCTCATGCTACCAACGTCACAACTTTTCCAGTGCTGCTCCCTCTAATGATGATGAACGCAAAAAACCAACGTCACAACTTTTATAAAACGATAAATTTCTTTACCCTATACGATAAATTTATGTTGTCAGAAAGATGGCTCCTAGGACTCGTCGAGGTGGTGCTGCTAGTCGAGGAAGGGGTCGAGGCAAGAAACCCTTGGAGGTCGACACGAAAGAAGTCTCCGTCATCAAACAAGAGCCGGTGACTGTTAAGGAGAAGGTGTTACCAAAGGTCAAGGTCAAGGAAGAACCGATGACCATCAGGGAAGAGATTGCTCCCAAGCTTGAAGCTAAAGAGGAGCCACCGTCAGAGAGTAGTAGCATCGGGACCGACCCTCCTGTCCCTACAGAAGACCTCAACCAGATTGAGCCTTCGTATGCAAAGTGGCTGATAGAATGGTACATGCCTCAACGCAACTATCATCCCTGGCTGTGAGGATTCATCGTCTGACTTGTGGTCTTTGTTGAGGCCAAAGTCGATTTTCCTATGTGTTTTGGAATGTTTGTGAAAATTTTGGAATATTTGTGCTATGATCGGTCGCCAGCGTTGGATATTAGGTTACTGTAACTGGCCAACTCTTTCCTATGTGTTTTGGAATATTTGTGAAAAATTTGGAATATTTGTGCAATGATCGGATTATAACGATGGATATTGGGTTACTCTTCCGGATAATTGATGTCTATTTTATATTAATTTGGTTTGGTCTATATGATTCTTGGATAATTGGTGTGTATTAAATTCGTATGTGCATATTTGGTCTATGTGATTCGTGGATAATTGGTGTGCATAATATATTTGGTCTATGTGATTGTTGGATATTTGGTGTGCATTATATATTGGTTTGGTTTATGCAAATTTTTTGCGAACAGGAAAAGCGCTGTAATTTTTTTCAAAATATTTTCAGTTAGCGACGGACTTGTGACCGTTTTGCGACGGTCATCACCAGTTTTCGACTACTTTTCGACGGTTATTCCGTCGCTAACTGGATATTTAAAAATTTTCCCAGGTAGCGACGGATGGTCGACAGATTATCCGTCGGCATGGTATATTGTTCGACGGAATAGCGACGACCTATCCGTCGCCCGTGTTCTGGAAATAACAAGAATTTCCAGAACAAGGTCGACGGTTAATCCGTCGCTATTCGGTCGACATATATCGACGGATTAGCGACTACTCTTCTGTCGCCATGGTGCTGGAAATGCCAAGCATTTCCAGAACCTGATCGACGGATAGTCCGTCAGAACACCGTCGCCAATCCGTCGTTAGTTACCGACGTATACCGACGGATTAGCGACTTCATGATACGATCTGATACGCTGTTACGACGTGTCACTCCCCGTTCCCGGAATACGTATTTTTATACGTATATCGCTTGCCTGAATTTATTTAGTATCTGTCATGCATTTATTTTGTGTTTAATTCTTTTAATTTCATATTAATTATTTTTCTGTATTTTATTTTTGTTTTTTTTCTTAGCTCTTGGTTTATTTCGGTTCATGGTAAACCAACTTGGTTTGGTTTGGTTCAACATGGAAAGGAATGGATGGCTTAGATTTGGTGGAGAGAATGAATGGTGGAGATCCACTTGACCTTGATATAAAACTTCTTCTTTCATTCTCTCTCTTCATTCATTCACATTTACTCCTCCACCAAACCCTAACCCACTTGTGAGAGGCAAGTATATCTTGCACATCATGGAGGATTTCATGCATCCTCATTTATTTTTAGTCCATTGTGTTTGTCTCTTCTTTCTCTACATGTTTAGGTCTTGTAGTTTTGTTTTCCATGGTTAGTTTTGTATAGATCTAAGTTTTTCCCCTTTTGGTTTTCTTGGGTTTTGATCTATCAAACTTCATCATTTCCATGTTTTGATTGTTCTATGTTGTAGAGAATTCAATTCTACCCAATTTTAGCTTTTGAAAAGTTAGATTTTGACTTGATTTGAGGAAGTTATGGCCAAAACAATTTTGGTCAAACTTCTATGTTCATCTATCCTGATTCTGGCAGGGACGATGAATAGTGTCTAGCCGCATGAGCATTTTTGAGCCGCATAAGCTTTTCTAGCCGCATGAACATTTTTGAGCCGCATAAGCTTTTCTGGCCGCATGAGCATTTTTGAGCCGCATAAGAATTTTTGAGCCGCATAAGAATTTCTAGCCGCATGAGGCTGATTGTTGGCTGATTTTGATTGTTTGATGCTCTTTTTGACTGTTTTCTGGCCCGAATTTCTCCTACCTTCCAACATGAAAGTTGTAGATCTTTTCCTTGGCTTCAAGAATATGTTACCAACTATTTTATGCAAGTTTCTCTTACTCTTGATATAGAACTTTTGACTACCATGTCTTGTCACGAATTGACAATAATTGTTATCCTGACTTAATATTGATCATGCGTTCCTATGTCTGGAACTTAGAGACTGGCTAGTCGTCTTATTGTACTGAATGGGACACGTTCATGTATGAACCATTGAGAACGACTGGCTGATCCCGATCATTGACAATGTAACCGTGCTGACCTCCAACTTATAATTATGTACATGAATTTGAGTAGGTGCTATGGCACCGACAATTAATTTCGTTTTACAAAAATAGCACGTGTATCCTACTGTCAAGGCATAATTATCCCGTGGATAGGTTTGATTATTGCATTACGCTATGCAGGACCTACAACCTAACCTACTGGCATCGTTGTAGAGTTACGCATATCGTACCTGGTACGAAAGTACTCATGCGAGATACTCATGATCCACGGCATGAGATTTCAAACTAACATAGGGCCAACTAAGCTAAATAAATAATTACTGCATGGAGAGAATGGATTTCCGAGTTCTTATATGACGGCCGTCCTTGGGACAAATAGTGTCCCGACACGCCTGCTGGTTCCCACGGATACTGCATATCTACCACACGGGCAGGGAGTGGTATCCGGTTTACATTTTCCCGATCGACGAGCGTCCCGCTGGGACTCGTTTCCCCGCATGGCGCAACTGATTATTGGATCGACCAGCCTTGTCTGTCTATAGTAAGAACTGAGAAATTCCCTAATACATGGTTCCAGGGTAACTTGGAGCTCACTAGTAGTAAGCCGTAATAATTGCCTGGCCGCTTAAACTGATTTGATTGTGGGTTGTATCCTACTTTGCCAACTATTGAGGTAAGCTGAACGTCCTGACATGACGGGCCAACTTCTGTCCTCGTTTGGTTGGGGAGTTGGTTCGGAGTGTCAAGACGCTAGGCGTACCTTAGTAAGAGGCAAAGATCTATTTATCTTATTTATATCCTTAACTCTTATTACTGGTTTTAATTCTTCATGTCGTGATTCCTTTGTGGTGCTTGCTATTGGAGGTCTAACCTCTCTGGTTTTGCATGGCCAGATCTAGAGCCAGCTCCCGAGGACTCAACTTACTTCTACCCTCAAGATGGTCAATACTAGAAGGATGACCGCAGGAGGTCACGAGTGGGTTCCTTGACTCCCTACTCGTCTTGTTCTTTACTTTACTTTTGCCGTTTTGGCATCGACCTGTTAGTCGGACTGTCTAGCACTTGCTTTTACATAATTGTAATTAATTCAGACTGCAGCTGATAGCGATTGTGTATACCTTATCATATCATCTGGCTATGTTTTGTAAAGCCAGATCTCAAGAACATTTTGACCGAGCGTTTGGGACGCCTTACTGCTTTATCATATATGCTCTTTATTTACTGCTACTTGATTCATTGATTGAGACAATAGATGTCATGTGACCCTAGCAAGAATTGTATGTAGTATGCACCCCCTTGTCTAGTTTACAGCATTGATCGTATTATTCGGTATTTTTTCTACCCGTAATACGTAGCTGGCCAAGTCCGTCCCCGTCCCCCGGTGTTTCGGGTCTGGGGCGTGACAAGGTTTTAATGGTGGCCCATGCAGGTCTGTTTTCAGACTTGTGGGGTGCTTTTATTTTATAGGAGGTCTCAATCACACATGTTCTCCCTTTGATCTCATGATTCGTTGCTCTCGATCCCATCTTAACATCCCGGTATCCTTTGACTTTGTTGATCTTTCCTGTCCGGTCGTTTGATTGTTCTCTTGTCCCTTGTATTAGGGGCTCCTCGTCCGTGCCAGAGCAGCAACAACCGGAGCAGCAGGACCATGCTGGTCAGCAACAAGGGCCAGTGCTTCCCCAAGAGCACGTCCAAGCAGAGGTGATAATAGAGCCAGCCGTTGGGCCGCAATATCCGGAGGTTCCGATCTCACCGATGATTCCGCCCACTCCGGGGGCAGTAGATACACCAGCCCTCCTAGAGATCATCAGAGGAATGATGGCCACATAGCAACATCAGATGTTGGTCCAGCAACAGATGTATGCTCAGCAACAAGAGCAGAATGTGTTACTTAATCAAGGCTTGCAGACGGCATTAGAAAGAGGAGTAAGGACTGATTCAGGAGTGTCGACCCGATTCTGCAAGTACAACCCCGACGTTTCGAAGGTACAGAAGATGCTATCACAGCAGATGCATGGCTCAAGGATATTGAGGCCATTTTGAAGGCAGCCAAAGTTCCAGCGGAGGAGCAAGTGGACCAAATAAAGTTGTTACTCCAGGATCTCGCCCGTGATTGATGGGAATCAGAGGAAGTAGGTGCCAGGCGTCCTATTGCATGGGACAATTTTTCTACCAGATTCAAGACCAAGTACTATGGAGTGGTAGCTCAATTCGAGCTACAGCAGAAGTTCATCAGCCTCAAGTAGGCTGGGAAGACCGTGGATGCTTATGCAGCAGAGTTCTACAGATTGAGTAGGTTTGCCCCGGAGATGGTAGCCACGGAGAGCCAGAGGGCCATGAGGTTTCAACAAGGGTTTCATCTTGAACTCCTGCAACTGGTAGAGGGGCATAACTACCAGACTTTTGATGAGGTACTGACGGCAGCCCGGAGGCATGAGATCACTATCCAGAGGATGGCGACTAGGGCTGGGGGCCAGAAGAGGTCTCACAACCAGATGGAAGGAGGAGCGGGAGCAGTACCCCGATCGACAGCACCGTCTCCTGGCGTCCGGATTCATGATGTGGCGGTACGAGGGCCAGCACCACCAGCCAGACAGCAACAGCAGCAGAGGAAAGAATCAGCAGCCACCCGTGGGTTGTACTTATTGTGGGAAGACAGGGCACACTAAGAATATATGCCGGGCATTTAATGGGTTATGCTTGGTATGGGAGTCCGGATCACCGGGTTTCCACTTGCCTCATGAGTTCGAGGCCAGGAGGGCCAGTGCAAGCATTTCCTGCCCTGCCAGCACCAGGGGCAGGCTAGTATCGAGGGCCAGCGGTAGCAGTAAAACCATTGGCTCAACGCCCGTTATTGACACAAGCTCAGATGTTTCGGCAGCAGGAACCGCCGATACAGCAGCAACACCAGAGACCACTCCAGCATCATCGAGGCAAGGGCCAGCAGCACATCGGGTAGGGCCGCAGCAGGGAAATCAGCATGGAGGCCAAGGGCAGGCATTCAATCTGTCCTTGGAGGAGGCATTGGCATCGGGAAACGTTGTGGCAGGTAACGTTCTCGTCTTCTCATCTCCGCAGTAGCATTGTTTGATTCAGGAGCATCACATTCATTTGTATCTACACGATTTGCAGCACGACTAGGATTGGAATTTGAGGCATTGCCAGAGAGGTTGAATATACTCACTGGTAATGGGCTTATAGGAGTTAGTAGAATTATTCCAGCATGTAGAATCATAGTGTGCGGGCGTTCCTTACCCGCTAGGTTGATAGAATTTCCTATAGGAAATTTTGATGTTATCTTGGGCATGGACTGGCTGAAAGACAGTCATGCTACAATAGATTGCCATAGAGGGAGCGTATCTTTTGATATTCCAGGCATGGGACAGTTTGCTTTGGTCAGGCCGGGAACAGAACAGTTGGCAGGCGGAGTCGTAGCAGCATTGGAAGGAGTTCAAGTCCCGAGGGTAGTGGGAGAGTTTCTTGATGTATTTCCGGAAGAACTACCAGGTTTACCACTGAAGAGAGATGTCGAGTTCAGTATAGAATTGGTGCCAGGGACCGAACCGGTGTCGGATCGAGTTTACAGAATGCCAATTCAGAGCAGGCCAAGGTGTACAACATATAGAAGAATTGAAGGCGAAGAAGTTCATTCAGGATAGTGAATCACCATGGGGAGCACCGGTAGTACTTGTAGAGAAGAAGGGGGTCATCCCGATTGTGCATTAACTATAGGAAACTCAATGCGGCAACAGTAAAGAACAAGTACCCACTACCGAGGATCGACGACTTGTTTGATCAGTTGAGCAGAGCCAGAGTATTTTCCAAGATAGATCTTCGGTCAGGATATCATCAAGTTAGAGTTCGGAAGGAGGATATTCCCAAGACAGCATTCAGGTCGAAGTACGGGCATTACAAATTTTTAGTTATGCCGTTTGGATTGACCAATGCTCCAGCAATATTTATGGATTTGATGAACCGTTTTTAAGCCATACTTGGATCAATTTGTCGTTGTGTTCCTCGACGACATTCTCGTTTACTCAGCCAGCGAAGAAGAGCATGAAGGTCACCTTAGGAAGGTATTACAGGTTTTGAGAGAAAACCAGTTGTACGCCAAGCTCAGTAAATGTGAGTTTTGGTCGGATCGAATTTCATTCCTGGGGCATATCATATCAGGGGCTGGTGTATCAGTAGATCCTAAGAAAGTGGAGGCCGTGGAAGGTTGGCCAGTACCTAAGACAGTAGCAGATGTGCGAAGTTTCTTGGGATTGGCAGGATATTACCG
The DNA here is from genome assembly GCA_029216955.1 of Iris pallida. NCBI lineage: Eukaryota > Viridiplantae > Streptophyta > Magnoliopsida > Asparagales > Iridaceae > Iris > Iris pallida. The sequence continues at coordinate 3,636,494 of JANAVB010042018.1, read as the reverse complement.
AAGGTTTGTGTCAGATTTTGCAAGAATTTCAGCACCCATGACCCGTTTGACACGCAAGGATGTGCCATTTGTTTGGTCGGCAGAGTGTCAGGCATCCTTTGAGAGTTTGAAGCAGAAATTGATCTCGGCACCTATACTTACATTGCCCGTTGGACCCGAAGGTTTTACTGTATATTGTGATGCGTCAGGTAAGGGACTTGGATGTGTCCTCATGTAACATGGGAAGGTGATAGCGTATGCATCTAGAAAACTTCGGGACCACGAGAAGAATTATCCGACTCATGATTTGGAGTTGACGACCGTAGTATTTTCCTTGAAGCTTTGGAGGCATTACCTGTACGGCGATCGAGTAGATATATTCATCGACCACAAGAGCTTAAAGTATATTTTTACTCAGAAGGAGCTGAATATGAGACATAGGAGATGGTTGGAATTGATCAAGGATTACGAAGTAGAGCTTCAGTATCACCCAGGCAAGGCTAATGTAGTAGCGGATGCCCTTAGTAGAAGGGGCAGTGCATTCATGTTGACATCACAGAAGCAGATTTTAGAGGATCTTCGAGAGATGGGCATTGAGGTTATACTTCCTGGAGATGTAGGGATCTTGGCTAGTCTACAAGTTCAATCTGACTTGGTAGACAGGATCAAGGCAGCTCAGACACAGGACCCAAGGATTCAGAAGCTCAGGACAGAATGTGAGTCAGGACTCCGAAAGGAGATAAGAATTCATGAGGATGGAACACTTAGGTATGGATCGCGTCTATGTGTGCCTAGTGGAGATATCAGACAGGAGGTTATGGCAGGGGCCCATAGTTCTCAGTATTCTATTCACCCGGGAGGTACCAAAATATACAGGGATATTAAACAATATTTCTGGTAGAACGGAATGAAGAGGGAGATAGCTAGATTCGTCTCCCGTTGCTTGATATGTCAGCAAGTGAAGGCAGAGCAACAGAGGCCAGCAGGGTTATTACAGCCACTTCCTATCCCGGAATGGAAGTGGAAGCACATCACAATGGACTTTGTGACTGGATTACCGAGGTCACCTAGTGGTAAGGATGCCATCTGGGTTGTAGTGGATCGACTTACAAAGGTAGCACATTTCCTTCCCTTTAGAGTAGGGCAGACTACAGAAAAGCTAGCAGAGATGTACATGCAGCAGATCGTCAGGCAACATGGAGTTCTATCAGTATTGTGTCAGATAGAGACACCCGTTTTACGTCGCATTTCTGGAAGAGTTTACATCAGAGCCTAGGTACCAAGTTAAGATTCAGTACGGCTTACCACCCGCAGACGGACGGACAATCAGAAAGAACCATTCAGACCTTAGAAGATATGTTATGAGCCTGCACTTTAGATTTTGGAGGATCCTGGGAGAGTCACCTGTACTTAGTAGAATTTTCATATAATAATAGTTACCAGGCCAGTATTCAAATGGCTCTGTTCGAGGCACTGTACGGTAAGAAGTGTAGATCGCCGTTGGCATGGGATGATATTGGGGAAAGGAAGATATTGGGACCAGAGATGATTGTCCAGACAGTTGAGGTTGTTAAGGGAATTAGAGAGCGACTTCGAGTTGCACAGGATCGGCATCGTCATTGGACAGACCAACATCGCAGGCTGTTGGAATTTTCTGTTGGGGACCACGTGTTCTTGCGGATTTCGTCTACCCGAGGAGTCATTAGATTTGGTGTTCGCGGAAAGTAGAGTCCGCGATACGTGGGCCCATTTGTTATCCTTGATAGGGTAGGCGATGTTGCTTATCGTTTATCCCTTTCGCCTTCGTTAAGAGAGGTGCATGATGTATTTCACGTATCTCAGTTACGTAGATATGTATCGGACCCAAGTCATATCCTCGATCATTTGAGCTGGTTGTGGGTACCAACCTGTCTTATGAGGAGCAGCCTGTGTCCATTTTGGACCGAAGGGAGAAGATACTCAAGAATCGAACAATTAACCTTGTGTTGCTTGGGGCCATCACTCCTTAGTAGAGTCAACGTGGGAGCGAGAGGATGATATCCGATCGCGGTACCCGCACTTGTTTGACTCACAAGGTATATTTCATTTCCATATGCCTTGATTGTCTTGATTCCACATGCATATCCCCGTATGATTAGTATCTTGGTTTCATGGATTGATAGTAATTGCATATTAGTGGTTGATGGGTATCATAGGGTGATTGATTGCTTGCTGTATTGCTTGTGCCTGGCCCTGATATTTCTAACCTGTTTGGATTTAAAATTTTGAGGACAAAATTTATCTAAGGTGGGTAGAGATGTCACTCCGTTCCCGAATACGTATTTTTATACGTATATCGCTTGCCTGAATTTATTTAGTATCTGTCATGCTTTTATTTGTATTTAATTCTTTTAATTTCATGTTAATTATTTTTCTGTATTTTATTTTTTGTTTTTTTTCTTGGCTCTTGGTTCATTTCGGTTCATGGTAAACCAACTTAGTTTGGTTTGGTTCAACATGGAAAGGAATGGATGGCTTGGATTTGGTGGAGAGAATGAATGGTGGAGATCCACTTGACCTTGATATAAAACTTCTTCTTTCATTCTCTCTCTTCATTCACATTTACTCCTCCACCAAACCCTAACCCACTTGTGAGAGCAAGTACATCTTGCACATCATGGAGGATTTCATGCATCCTCATTTATTTTTAGTCCATTGTGTTTGTCTCTTCTTTCTCTACATGTTTAGGTCTTGTAGTTTTTGTTTTCCATGGTTAGTTTTATGTAGATCTAAGTTTTTCCCCTTTTTGGTTTTCTTGGGTTTTGATCTATCAAACTTCATCATTTTCATGTTTTGATTGTTCTATGTTGTAGAGAATTCAATTCTACCCAATTTTGGCTTTTAAAAAGTTAGATTTTGACTTGATTTGAGGAAGTTATGGCCAAAATAATTTTAGTCAAACTTTTATGTTCATCTGTCCTGATTCTGGCAGGGACGATGAATAGTGTCTGGCCGCATGAGCATTTTTGAGCCGCATAAGCTTTTCTGGCCGCATGAGCATTTTTGAGCCGCATAAGCTTTTCTGGCCGCATGAGCATTTTTGAGCCGCATAAGAATTTTTGAGCCGTATAAGAATTTTTGAGCCGCATAAGAATTTCTAGCCGCATGAGGCTGATTGTTGGCTGATTTTGATTGTTTGATGCTCTTTTTGACTGTTTTCTGGCCCGAATTTCTCCTAGCTTCCAACAGGAAAGTTGTAGATCTTTTCCTTGGCTTCAAGAATATGTTATCAACTATTTTATGCAAGTTTCTTTTACTCTTGATATAGAACTTTTGACTACCATGTCTTGTCACGAATTGACAATGATTGTTATCCTGACTTAATATTGATCATGCGTTCCTATGTCTGGAACTTAGAGACTGGCTAGTCGTCTTATTGTACTGAATGGGACACGTTCATGTATGAACCATTGAGAACGACTGGCTGATCCCGATCATTGACAATGTAACTGTGCTGACCTCCAACTATAATTATGTAGATGAATTTAAGTAGGTGCTATGGCACCGATAATTAATTTCGTATTACAAAAATAGCACGTGTATCCTACTGTCAAGGCATGATTATCCCGTGGATAGGTTTGATTGTTGCATTACGCTATGCAGGACCTACAACCTAACCGCACTGGCATCGTTGTAGAGTTACGCATATCGTACCTGGTACGAAAGTACTCATGCGAGATACTCATGATCCACGGCATGAGATTTCAACTAACATAGGGCCAACTAAGCTAAATAAAATAATTACTGCATGGAGAGAATAGATTTTGAGTTCTTACATAACGGCCGTCCTTGGGACAAATAGTGTCCCGACACGGCTGGTTCCCACGGATATTGCATATCTACCACACGGGCAGGGAGTGGTATCCGGTTTACATTTTCCCAATCGACGAGCGTCCCGCTGGGACTCGTTTCCCCGCATGGCGCAACTGATTATTGGATCGACCAGCCTTGTCTGTCTATAGTAAGAACTGAGAAATTCCTAATACATGGTTCAAGGGTAACTTGGAGCTCACTAGTAGTAAGCCGTAATAATTGCCTGGCCGCTTAAACTGATTTGATTGTGGGTTGTATCCTACTTTGCCAACTATTGAGGTAAGCTGAACGTCCTGACATGACGGGCCAACTTCTGTCCTTGTTAGGTTGGGGAGTTGGTTCGGAGTGTCAAGACGCTAGGCGTACCTTAGTAAGAGGCAAAGATCTATTTATCTTATTTATATCCTTAACTCTTATTACTGGTTTTAATTCTTCATGTCGTGCTTCCTTTGTGGTGCTTGCTATTGGAGGTCTAACCTCTCTGGTTTTGCATGGCCAGATCTAGAGCCAGCTCCCGAGGACTCAACTTACTTCTACCCTCAAGATGGTCAATACTAGAAGGATGACCGCAGGAGGCCACGAGTGGGTTCCTTGACTCCCTACTCGTCTTGTTCTTTACTTTACTTTTGCCGTTTTGGCCCGACCTGTTAGTCGGACTGTCTAGCACTTGCTTTTACATAATTGTAATTAATTCAGACTGCAGCTGATAGCGATTGTGTATACCTTATCATATCATCTGGCTATGTTTTGTAAAGCCAGATCTCAAGAACATTTTGACCGAGCGTTTGGGACGCCTTACTGCTTTATCATATATGCTCTTTATTTACTGCTACTTGATTCATTGATTGAGATAATAGATGTCATGTGACTCTAGCAAGACTTGTATGTAGTATGCACCCCCTTGTCTAGTTTACAGCATTGATCGTATTATTCGGTATTTCTTCTACCCGTAATACGTAGCTGGCCAAGTCCGTCCCCGTCCGGTGTTTCGGGTCTGGGGCGTGACACGACGGGTTACCGACGGAACTTTACGTCGCTATTGCCTACACATTTCAGTACTTAATAGTTGAAATGGACGAAAGTCCATCGGAAATCGTCGCTAATGCTTCGTATTGTGACGTCGACAATCCGTCGCTATTCCGTCATGTGACGACAACTTAGCGACTGACGTTATTAGCGACGAGATGATTGCCGATGAATTTTTGGCCAAAATCCGTCGGTTATCGGTCGCTAATAGTAATTACCGTCGGTTTAGCGACGGATGTGGCCGTCGCTAAAACGATAAATTTTGGTAGTGATTCCCTGCACCCTTCCTGAAGCTGGTGGGGGATCAGTACGTTCGTCCTCGCATGTACTGATGCAAAGACCTTTTTTTCCAAACCGACATTTTAGTATTTATGTTGAATCATGCAACTTTGCTTTTGATCTTGCTATGTTCTCCTTAGGGTTAATTTCATGGCATATTCGAAAGCGTAAAGCATGTTAGCATGGCAAGCATGTTATTCGAATTGAAATAGGCAAGCAATCAAGCAAACTCGTGTTTGTTTCGTGGCTCGACTTCTTACCAAGTCGACGCACTCGCCCTTGCACCGACGTAAGGTGAATACGTCCCATTCTTTTCCTGTCATGTTATAAGTACATCTCTAAGCATGATCTATGTGCGGGACGCATACGCCTACACTTTCAACCCATCGTTCCTTAGCTATATGAAGGCCGTTGGCGTATCTACGACGGAATGGACTAAAGGAGTTCCTTACTTTCTTTTATCTCCTTCTTTTCTCGAAATTGGTCGGGCTGCCCGGCATTTAACGTGGGTTGCAGTCCCAACAACCAAAACGTTCCCGCTGTATACCATCATTTGCGGCTTTTTCCATCTATAAGCAAGTGCTACTCGCCTTAAGGATATGCGCCTACAAAGATTATTTGATTCCCTCATAGGCCAAGCGGTTCTGGGGCGCTTCGGCATTTAACCGTTTGGGGGAAACACCCGTGCACGGGAGATTATCACATTTAATCTCTCGTCCATTCCATTCGACCATGCAACGCCCTTATTATTCAAGCAATCAAATTCAAACAACCAAACATAGTCTTGAGTCCGAGACTCAGACTTTATCATCTCGTATTCCTTCCAATTAACTTTCTATGTTCTTACATTTATACTTCGTTTCAACGTTCGATGGCATCATGCCTCAACTCAATGTTCGTCAACCGAACGACCCGAAGGTCTCGAATACCTTTCGAGGCATTATGTCATATCCGACAGTTTTGCCACATTCATGCTACAACTGTATTATCTCGCAACGAAGCCATCTTTTTATGATCTCGTGCACGAAGGCACGTTTCGACCGTATTTCCATGTTCTATAACTTAGTGTTCAATGTTCGGGGCTTGCGCACTAGGGCGCTCGCCTATTGTCTTTCAATGTCCTAGCCTTCTAACTCGTGCATAAAGGCACGGTATGGTTCGTGCACTAAGGCACTCACCGATTACAGTTATCCTATGTTCTTGCGGCTTGTGTACCGAGGCGCTCGCCTTTGCGATATCCAATATTCCATAGCGACTCGTGCATATGATGCACGTTTTATTTCAATTGTCAAACTAGTGTTCGACACACATTACGATTTACCTTCCGATCGGACCACGCCCGTGGCGTCGATAGGTTAACTTTTAGCATACAATGATATATTTGACTTATCGCATGAAGGGTAAAAAGAAGAGTCAATCCTCCCACCTTGAGTTGATACGCCTTTGTCGTTTCGCCGAACCGATGCGGCTCGATTTCATAACTTTTTTGCACGGCCACTCTCCTGACTTAGCCATTCGAACACTTCGTACTTCATTGAATTATACGTCCGATTTGGCTTACCATGCCCAAGTCTCAGTCCGTCGCAAGGCGTCGATTTAATTTCGCGGACCCCTTACTAAATATGGCAAAAGATCGACCTCTAATATTTTTGCGTCAAATATAACCTGCACACGAAAACAACTAAAATCAATACTTGCATCGATTCGGACTTGTGCCATAGTCAATTCGATTTTTTAGAATCTTGGAGCCGATTCAACGCACTCATCCTTCGGGGCAACCGGCGCTTCGCATCGGTTCACTCGATGCATTCTTTCGGACAAGGCAACTCTTCGCATCGACTTAATTCGATGCGTTGCTCGGGATAACGTAACTCTTGTATCGATTGCATCGATACATTTGATTCGGTCAACGTGACTACGCGACTCTTTGAGTAACGCCTCAGCATAATGTGCCGTGTGGAGCGGGGCATTACAATTAATTCCATTTTTGGCCAAATTAGATATCGTCCTTCCATGCTTGAATAGCTTGCAACAAAATAAAAGACTTTATTCAACTAATTTGAATAGACGAGCCACTTTTTTCTTGCTTCCATCTACCCATTTGGTTGATGACTAATGTAATGTTTAGAAGAAAATGACCTCCCATTATTTTTGTCTCTTGGAAGCTCATCATTTTCCTTCAAAATCTTAATAGTGCCTCGTTGAACTAAGAGTATCCTCTTGGCATTATTTTTTTTCCCACAAACCCGGATCGTAATTCACATCAACATCTTTTTCAAGATCATGCACATTCATAGGCTCCACGTGACCTTCACCCCATCTTCTCCATTAGCATCTTCATCTATAAGAATATCATTCATAGGATTATGATCTTCTTCATTATGCTCCCCATCACCTTCATTGATAGGCTCTTCAAGGACATCATCCGTACTTTATTATTAGCTTCTCCAACTAGACTCAAAGGTTGAGAATTTTGAGCTTTTGCATTAAACAACTTGGAAATTGATCCCCCTAGTGATTTTGTAATTGTATTTTTATGTTGTTTGACGTTTCTGTTGTAAGCTCCAGAATTTTGTTGTCAAAATCTCACTCGATCTTTATCATCTTCATTTTTTGTCATGGTACCTATACAATAATACAAATCAAGTATAGCATAAATTTATAGGTTTCATTAAATTAACAAGAGAAGATAAGTTCTCTTCTGGACAGTGGGGTTCTGTCTTGAACAAAATACCAAGTTCAAAATCTTTTGATTTTTTTTCATGTTCGGAAATCTTCTGATTTCTGGTATTACCAACATAGTTACATATGTAATCGTTAATCAAATCCAATCCATCACATGTTTGGAATCTTTTGATTTTTTTTCTTCCTATGACCATGAAACCAAGAATATGGGTCTGACTCTTGTCACTCTTCTACAAACAAAGTAGATTGACGACCCGGTCCCAAATTGTTGGGTCGAATCGGATCATGTCCAGCCTGCACCGTTGTGAGACGGCGGCAGTAAGCTGTATCCACTTACAGGTAATCTCAACAACATGATATATTTGTCACAACTTCTAAAATTACGAATATTAAAAACTTTGTCCAACAGAAAGATACATCTGATAATATAAAACTGAAATAAACTATCTTAAATTCAAACATAATAACTAGAAAGGAAATGTCATCATTTAGAAAGTTGGCTCATCAGCCCCGAGATCAATATCCTTCGATTGGAACTCTGGCAGCACAGCTGGGTAAAGCTCAGGATCGTAATAGCTATTAATCAATAGCTCAGCTTCATCAATGGGACCTATTGGGGGTGGGGGATCCATTCAGGAAAGGAGCAAAGTATAATTATGAATATCTAACAATTCAACTAATAATTAGAAATTTGTAATTTTAAACAGTTTGAAATACTTGAACAATATTTTCCAACAATTAAAATAATGTGATTTGAATAGGTAATGTATATGACCGGCTTGGGTTGTACAATAGTATCCTAGCGATACGATACGGCTTATCCCCGTGTGTAAGAGGGGTAAGCTCGTACAATTATGCAATATGAAGGTATTGGTCATAAAAACTACACTACTCCCCCAATATCCCAATCAATAACAACCAATACTCTAGAAGAGAGTTCAGTGTCGCAATGTGGTTTAAGCTTGCAATGTTACAATTACTAATTAAATTGAAAAATAAACACAACCGTACTTGCCTTAGTTTATGACTGGATTGGAAGGCGGTACCGGAAAAGCCAAACTTGCCCTCGAAATCCTACAGTTGAGAAGTTCTGACTTAGAACCATCATCATTGAACCATATCTAGGTGTGCTAGTTACAATCTCTAAACTTGATCCTAGTCAAGTTTTATGTTATTCTATCATAACACGTTTATCGATGCGATTTAAAATCATTAATTTAACAAAATAAAAGTCAAGTTAAAATTTATTGGAAAAATTCGCATTTTCCGATTATTTGGCAAAACTTTGTATTTTGTAATATATCTAAAACTAGATTTTTCTTTAAAAGAGAAAAGCGTGAATTTGTTTAAATAATACAAACTTATATTTTATTATTAACTAAATGTGGGAAAATTTATTTAATTTTCTATATAAAATAAATATTTAATTTATTATTCCACGCGTTTATCGATAACTAGCGAAACCAGAAAAATCGAAAGAAACCAAAACTATACTACACAATTACAAAACCACAGAGAAAGAAATAAAGATTAGGCTTATGCCCTTACAACACTTTACATAAATTAAATGAATTAAAGTAATTAAATTGCTGGTGAACTCTGAACGTCGGAAAGCGGTCCATTCAGCAGGCCGAGGCCCTGCACTAAAAATACTATTGGCCAGTAACACGTTCTAAAATAATAATTTAATTTAAAATATAAAAATAAGGTAAGTCTCAGACTTGGTCCAAAGTGTCATGTTGTATTCTAGCATATGCCTCAACGTCCGAAATTCCGGTTTCGTTTGCATTTCGCTAGGGCCCATGGACCGATATGGTCGTCACCCGAAAAGATAATTGAAAACCAAACAACAAAACCGATTGGAAATCCTTTTAATAAATCTTTTGCAAAGGCCGGTTTTGAAATAATATTTTAAAATCATTAAAGAAAAATTGGGCAGCATCTCCTTTGTAACTGGGATAACCCAATAATGGGAAGATAACAACCAAAATATTTCAAACCAAGAATAACACCAAACCAAACCACACAAAATAATCCCAAATCAGAGATACCAAATATCCAATCTAAATGTAGATTTTTATTCCAAACCAAAATCAATAATCACAGCACACAGAACCCTTTCCGAAAATAAAATTCGAAAAACCAAAAACACAGAACCATTGTAAGAAGAATGGTCACAGAATGATTCTGAAAATTGTTCGGAAAAATCGAAACCACAATCGCAACGAATCGATCGATTCCCGTACGGGATCGGGAACCATGTCATCATTGACTCTATGGGAGGGACGAACTACTCTGATTAACAGAAATTATCCAATATCCGTTGGTCGGGGAGCCGTGGGATAATCTCGAACAGAAACGGAAACGAAAAGCGCTGGACAGCAGGATCGGCCACGGAAAACCGAAACAGCGGCTTCGGAACAGCAAGCCAAACACGGGGAGGTGCTGGACCGGGCACGGACGGCCGGTTCGGGGCTCGGGGTCGAACGGCGAGCGGTGAGCGGCGCGGGGACAGCGGCAGCGGGGTCGCTGCTCGGGTTGGGATCGGCGGCGGGAGGCGTGCTGGAGGGAGGCGGCTCAGGGGTCGCCGGGCACAGGCGCCGGAGGGGCCGAAGGGGGCGCGGTCAGGTTCGGGTGGAGCCGGCGGCTAGGGCACGAATTTTGGGGAAAGGAAAGAGGAATGATGGAGAATGGATGAGGAGAAAGAGGGTTTATATAGGGAAAAAGATTGGGGCAACGAAAACGAAAAGGGCAGCCATTCGGGAAGGCCGAGGGTCGTCGGCCGTTCTGGAAGTAGAACCGAGGGGCTCGGCTCGGGTCGTCGCGAGAGAGAGAGATAGTATTAACAGAAAGAAAAGGAATTAAAGGAAAGGGAAAGGAATTCTTTTCCTTTAAAAAGGAAAAACAAACATATATATACAATATAACTATAATACCTTTAAGAATGATTCCGAAAACCGAGATTGGCTCGGATTCGAACACGGGTTCAGGATGGTCAAGCCAACAATCAAAAATTCACTGAATAATAATTTTTTAAATAATTTTCCTAAATTAATAATTTAATAATAATAAAAATAATAATTTAGCAAACATAAAATCTAATTAATTAAAAATAATAAAACCGAAAATTACGGGTTTCACAACCTTCCTCCTTAGAAAATTTTGTCCTCGAAATTAAAGGATAGGGTTAGGAAATACCTCAAGTCTCAAACAGATACGGATACTGCTCCCGCATCTCATCTTCTTGCTCCCAGGTAGACTCGTCTGGAGAATTGTGCCGCCACATGACTCTGACTATGGGCGTCACAGTGTTCCTGGTTTTCTTCTCACCTCTGTCTAAAATCGCCACTGGCTTCTCTGGTACTTTGAAGCTGGGTCCAATCTCCAGCTCCGAATGGTCCAAGATGTGGCTCGGATCCGGGATGAAGCGTCTGAGCTGTGAAATGTGGAAGTCGTTGTGCACGCCCTCAAGATTAGCTGGTAGAGCTAATCGATATGCTACTTCTCCGACTCGGCTCAAAACTTCGAATGGGCCGATGTACCTGGAACTCAGCTTTCCTGCTCTGCCGAACCTGATAGTTCCTCTGGTAGGGGAAATCTTGACGAAAACACCATCTCCTGCTTCGAACTCCAGTGTTCGACGACTGCTAACAGCCCAATGCTTCTGTCTGTCCTGAGCAATTCTGAGTTTATCTCTGATCATCTTTACCTTCTCTGCTGCATCGGTCACCATCTCAGGTCCAAGCAATACTCTTTCTCCTACGTCGTCCCAAGCAAGTGGAGTACGGCAACGACGTCCATAAAGTGCCTCGAACGGAGTCATACTGATGTTAGCTTGGTAGCTGTTGTTGCAGGAGAATTCTACCAAGTGCAAGTGATCTTCCCAAGACCCTCCAAATTCCAAGACGCAAGATCTCAGCATGTCCTCTAGCGTCTGGATTGTTCTCTCCAATTGTCCGTCAGTTTGGGGATGGTAGGCGGTGCTGAACTTCAATTGTGTTCCCAAACTATCGTGCAAGCTCTTCCAGAAGTGAAAGGTAAATCTGGTATCCCTGTCAGATACGATACTTACCGGAACTCCATAAATCCGGTAGATATGCTGCATGTACAGTACTGCCAACTTCTCGGAGGAAACCATCCTTGAAGGGGATAAAGTGAGCTGACTTTGTCAGTCGGTCCACAATAACCCAAATGGCATCCCTTCCTTCCTTGGAGTCGAGGCAGTCCTGACACAAAGTCCATCGTTATGTGTTCCCATTTCCACTCCGGATGTCTAGCAGCTGCAACAGTCCTGCGGGTCTCTGTCTGTTAGCTTTCACTTGTTGACAAATTAAGCATCTAGCTACATATCTGGATACGTCCTTCTTCATTCCTGTCATGACCTGCTCACGAATAATCGGACACGAGTCGGACACGCCCAGCCTTCATTGTTAGACACAATGAAGTAAGTTGTACCAATATCTAGGGATAAACTATGAATCAAGATACATGAATGAAAGTAATCACAGCATCTAATATAACGTACCCAGAATGATCACCATAATCCACAAATCCATATATCAAAATTGTACTAATCACCAGTAATAAAATGTACAATATCTAGGAGTAAAGCTAAACAGTCTAAACCTGAAACCTCAAGCTAAGTCATGTCTCCAATCTGCTCAGCTAAATCCTGGGCTCTGGCCCATAGGGTAGAACAATATTCTGCAAGCACCTGCAACATATCCTAGTCAGGAGCGGAGCTAAGTATATCCAAGGAAATGAACATGAACATCGTGGTATGAATCAAGAAACAGGGAATATATATATAAGTACAGGAAATGAGACAAGACATACAACTGAACAGAAAATACTGAAAGTAAATACAGGAAACATGGTAAGAGTCCTGAACATGAAATACAACCTGAACATGAAGTACAACCTGAACATGAAATACAACCTGATCATGAAATACAACCTGAACATAAAATACGACCATGAATCCTGAAATACAACCTGAATCCTGACATGTGCAATATTGAAATACATCTAGATTGTAATAGGCTTGGGTAGATACAATGAACAAGAAATGGTACGGCTTTGGTCCCGCGTGCACGGTGCGGAACCCAAGCTATTCATATAAATAGTAACATGGTTTGATCACATATCTATAGTATTTCCCCTCCCAGACACAAGTAATACATGAAACATGAAACCAAACAATACCGTGATACATCGTGTCAATCAAGGAGATTCAAGAATGAACATGCAAGACATGAGAAATGAATAAATCCGAGGAGCATACTTGCCTTGCTCCGGTGATCGAGAAAGGGTAGTAAAGCTAGAAATCCTCCTGTTATATGGTTACAATTGATAAGTCAACAATGTAGGTAAATATTTCTAGTCTAAAAGATCACTACAACAACTTTGGTTTAACACTAAACTTATCTATACATAATCTATAACTTACCATTTATACAACTACAATAATATTCCAAAGTATAAGGTAATCTATCTATCTGCCTACACTACTCATGTTCCATAAAGTCACTCCCATGTACAGTATTGGTTTCAAGATATGGTGGCTGGCAACCCTACTCTTCTTCAGGTGATACATGTCCAACACAATTTCTAAAATACTCTCACTCTTATATATTACAAGTTACCTAGTCAACTTCTAAGAATTGGTAGACTTGGGGAAAACTATGAACTAGTAGTTATTAGGTTATAATGGTATCTTATAGTTAACTAGCACTAGTTGAGTAATTGGCTAGTTCTAAACATCACTGAGACAACCTACTCTATTGTATAGTCCAAACCAGATTATTTACTTTCTATAGTTGAACAGATTGCTAACTGTTTAAAAGGAAATTCCCTTCTAAACTCAGGACTTCAAGTAGTTCCACATGGCTGTCAATTACTTATTTAGACTGAGATCATTAAGTCTCAAACCTTTTCCTAAGTTCTAGTGAAAACCAGTCCTTAGTAGGACTGGTACAACCAGTCCAATAGCAGTGATATAGGTCAGCACTTACAGGATTGGTATGAAACAGTCCTAATATCCATTCGGTCTTCAAACAAACACTTATCCTTCCTTCTATTCCTAACTCCAAACATATCAGTTAAATCCTTTCTTCCATCCAGAAAACTTGACAAGGAAACTCTTTCTGTTACTCTACTCCCAGTTTCCCCAAGGCCAGATATAACACAGTCCTGAATCAGGACAGTACATAATCCTATTTGTCCTCAATACCCATTCAAAATGCAGCTGACTCCAGTTCAATACCCAGTTGATATCTCAGTCTAAATAGTCCTAATTCCAGTGCAATATCCAATTTCATTCCAGTTCAGTATGAGTTCAATTTATCAGCCTAATGTAATCCAACAACAACAATCTGAACATCCTATACTACACAGGTTTTTAGGGAACTATGGTTTTGATTCCAAGCTATACAAAACCATTTCAGTCTTCCTTATCAATCCTGAATCAACATCATACCCATAGCCTAGCTAAAGAAGTTAGTAGTCCTCAATGCTAATGTCCTGTTACTTCCAATCGAAGCTCTGTGATGCTGAAAACAATTTACCAAAAGGCTGAACCCAAACTCAGATTTCGTAATCCCTCTACTGAAATCAGTCTTTCCATACTTCATCAAATCATTTCTTCCAAACTGAATTTAATATTAACTATAAGCCAGGAAGAAAACTGAAATGTTGGGTATCAGGTTCAGGATTGAACCCAATATCAAACCTGGAAATTTCCTAACCAATTTGAGGTAATTGCCAACATCACTCATCAATCTCAGATTGATCAATATCTACAAACACAATCAATTCGGTCCAGATAACCCCTTCTTAAAATACCCAACTGGAGGCTTAACTTCAAAGTGTTAATCTCGAACAGGCAGATATACCTGTCTGGGCTGGTACAGTTTAGACTCAACTGAGACACTTGATATGGTTCAGTTGCTGATACAAGTCAGCCCTATTCCAAACTGACACAAACAGTCCTTAAATAAGAACTGATATAAATCAATCTTAATCTAAGTTGAGATATCCAGTTACAAAGTCCATACCTAGGTTCAGGTGAGAATCATTAAGTAGAGTTGATGTAGGTCAGTTCCCATGGAATTCTCAACAGTTCAGTCCTCATCAGGACTTACCTATATCAGTCTCCACCTAAGCACTGATACTAACTACCTGTTCATGACAGTTTTCCCCCAACTGTTCTAAACTTAACCTTCAAAGTGTTCAGAAACGATTCTCAGTAAATCAATTTCAGGGATGAATTTGACTCAGACAAGAATTTTAGTAAAACCAGTTTTGAGTAACCTTGACACATGAAATAGGAACTTAAAGTTCAGCAAAAGACTGAGATATGGAATAGGGAAAAACAAGGAAATACACACACACAGTCAAAACATGACCATAGCCTTAAAATGAAATTGTAAATCTATATTTCCTCTAAACAGGAAAGAAGAATAATTCTTAACAATGTTATATAATCATTCGACTAAGAAAACCTGTCCTCACATCCCTGAATCAGTATGTTAAGGAGTACTGACTAGTCATTCACAGCTCTCAATCCTACTGATAATTGTAATACCACACACCAATATGACAATGTATTCCTAAAAACTATATCAGTTAAAGAAATTACCTGAGACATCCTAGATAGAATGATGACCAACCAAATCTCGATATCAATCTTCTATCTGATACAAAAATCCGATTTAAGAGTTTATTAATCAACTTGATACCAGATTTGGTGAACTCGAAGAACTCTCAAAAGCTCAGGAGCATGTTAATACTCCGAAACACAATACTCGAATCCAAACACAGGAAACCAATACTTACAGATTGATGTTGAACAACCGAATTGGTAGGATATGTGAACTACTTGGTTCACAACTGATCCTCTGTTCAACAGCCTTTGACTGAAGAATCTACACAATCATCCAGAGCAGTTGCTCGATCGAAATAGAACATCAATTGAACAGCATTGAAATGAACACAGCTTAGGTCGATCAGAAAAATCATCAAGGAAGGAATGATCCTTAGAAAATCAACAATATTAAACAAAACATCAATTAAAACTCAGAAGAAAAATTGTACAGTGCATTCGATCGAATTAGAGATTCTTACTCGAAATTGCCCAATTTGAAGGCACGAATCAACAGGTGAGTGATCGGA
Organism: Iris pallida; assembly: GCA_029216955.1. Classification (NCBI taxonomy): domain Eukaryota; kingdom Viridiplantae; phylum Streptophyta; class Magnoliopsida; order Asparagales; family Iridaceae; genus Iris; species Iris pallida. Next base: position 3,620,501 of record JANAVB010042018.1, on the reverse strand, counting down.
GGAGATTTTGCTACAGCTCAGGAACTCAGTATCATCGCCATGACCAATCCTTTCGAATTTGGGTTCTGGAAGCTCTTGAATTGAGGAAGGAAGGGGAAGAACAACTTGGCAGTACAGACCTAGGATTATATAGGTTGATTGGGCTTGTGATTCCCGCAAGGTTTTTGGGCGCCCAAAATTGGCCAGCTCCCAACTTTGAGTGAGGAAGGTTCGTTAGGATTTTCAAAAAAATTGGTTAACCACTCACATGGTTGAGTGTTTAGAGGAGGGAAGGAAATTGAGCTGTGTAATGCACAATCTCTCTCTTCTCAATTGGGACATAACCGAACAAACAACTATAGTGGGCTTGGGCGGAGAAGCCCAATGCATAAATAACAACACTAACACTTTATTTAAATGGTATAATCTATCATTTAAAGAATTATCAAGAAATTAATTTGCAGAAAAAAATATGTTTGCAATTAATTCATTTTAATATATATATTATATATATTATATTATATATATATATATATATAATATATATATATATATCTGGAAAGTAGGCTTACAAATATTCCCCCTAAAAAGAAATTTATCCTCGAAATTTGAATAGAAGTATTGACTCTCAATCAAAACCATGAAATAGTAAATCCAACAATTGGTTTACTGAATAAAATTTTGAAAACCAAGATACAATCAAATGAACAAACTGGGGTAACGATCCCTCATCTCGTCCTCGCACTCCCATGTGGACTCTTCCAGAGAGTGGTATTTCCATATGACGCGGACAAGTGGAATAGTCTGGTTTCGCAGGCGCTTCTCCTCCGATCAAGGATCTCCACTGGCTGCTCCTCGTAGGTCAAGCTCGACCCACCTCTAGCTTGAGTAGTCTACCACATGGCCCGGATCTGAAATGTAGCGTCGAAGCTGGGACATGTGAAAAACGTCATGCACTCCCTCCAAGCTAGCTGGAAGTGCTAGTCGATACGCCACCTCGCCAATCTGTGCCGTCACTTCGAAAGGCTCGATGTACCTCGGACTGAGCTTCCGCCTCTGCCAAAACGAATGACGCCTCGGGTCGGCGAGATCTTCAGGAACACTCTATCTCCAACTGAACTCCAGTGGCCGTCTGCTGCTGTCCGCCCAGTGCTTTGCTATCTTGTGCAACTCTGAGACGCTCTGAGCCTTGAGACTAAGTGCGATAATTGCATACAAGTAGTTGAAATAACACGTTTTAACAATGATCGAGAATCAAACAGGCACGAGGTGGGATAAATTTTAATTACGACTTAGAAGGGTAAACTATGAGGGTACGATCTTATAAGCATCAAGATTGAAAGTTTAGCACAACAAAAAAATTACTGTTAGATAGGCAAGATCAAAATCGAAGTTTAGACAAAACACAATCCAATATAGGTACGATTTAAAAAATATAGTGAAACAGAATCAAATCTAGCAACGTGTATTTGAGAAAAAAATCAAATGATCCAACGATAAATGCAAGAAAGAAAATTACAAGGGTTTATTTGAGAAAATATATGGAAACTACCCAGGAGGTATTAGTATTAAATCAAGGTGAATATGCAAGGATTTGTGATTCTTGAAAATTAATAATCATATGAAAATGAGATATAGTCTCTATGATATCCGAGAACATATAGATATTTGAAGTCACTTTACTTAAAATCCATGTCCCGCCAGTGTATATCTGGCTGCAGTAGACTTCCGGCTTCGTGACTCAAATAACGATATGTTACCGAATATTCTATCAACTTTATCCATTTTCCAACAATTATCAACGAAGCAATCTCAATGAATCAAGATATGAAGAATTTAGGACAAAGTCTCAATAATACCGAAAATCTATGAATGTCTAAAATTACTTCAACTTAGAGTTCATGCCTCTCCAATGCGCTGCTGGCTGCAGTGAACCCTCAGTCTCCGTAATCCAGATAATGGCTGCAATGCGCAACTGCCACGCCCTAGTAGGTCATCGAATAGTCTCTCAACCTTATCCATAGGAATTATAAAAAGGTTTCAAGGGATTTAAAATGTGTTCCAACAGTCCAAGTCACGATAAAAGGTAATATTTGCCTTTAGAAATCAAAGGGGTTTACTATTTACCAAGAAGCAACAAGAATTCAACCAGGAGTACTAAGCACAAAAGGGAAAACAGGGAGATTTTAAAATTTCAAACAGGGAATCGAAGTTCAATAGTAATCGAAATCTCAAATAAAATTCGAGATGGTAACAAAATCCCGTATATGGAACGTTATCCCGAATGGATAACAGAGTCTCGAAGGGTGAATAAAAGCAAGGTATCAAATAGAAACAAAATCCCAAAATAGGAAAGAAAATCTCGCAGAGAACAAGGTTTAGCAAAATCTCTATTAGTAAAGAAGTTTCGGACAAAATCTCGAATGAGAAACAATTTTTCAATAGGGACAAAATCTCAACTAGAAAACCAAAATTCAACAAAGTCGCGAAAAAGGAAACAACTCTTGAATAGAAAATCTCGAACAAGAAGCAAGGTCACGAATAGAAAACAGGGTATCAATTTGTGAATAGTAAACAAGTATCAAATCGTGCATATGAAACAAAATCTCAATATAACAAACGAGTCAAATCTCAAATATAAAATGAAATCTTCAAACAATGTCTCGAATAAAGACAGAATCTCAAACAAGTCTCGAATAGAAACGAAAGCTCAACAAAGTTTTTAGATGGAAAACAAGGTTTCAAGACGAAATCCCGAGTAGGGAAAAAATCAAGGTTTGATTAGAAACAAAATTTCGAATAGAAGCCAAAAATAAGAGACAAAGTCATGAATAGTGAATATAGAAACAGGGTGTTTAATAGTGAACATGAAAACAAATTTCAAACGGAAAAGCAAAACCTTGAATAGAAACTGGAGTTTTGAATAGGAACAAGATCTTTAGAATAGAAAACAAAATCTGGAATTAAATCTCAAACAAGATCCAAAGTTTGGAATAGAATCGAAGTCTAACAACTCTCAATTAGGGAGCAAGGAGTTCTAGATGCTAAGAGAAAATCTAAAGGGGATTGGAATGCAAATCACGATCCATTTCCATCTATGCAAAAGAGTCTTCTGTCTTCAATCCATCTTCAGTATTCTTTCAAAACTGGAATTACTTAAACTTTTGCAACTATCCTGACGTAGGTTGGTCCCTGTGGTAGTGCTCCATGCGGTTTGCTGAATCTGGAGAGGTGGGTCCCCTTGCTGTAGTCCTGGTGCTCCTCGTGCTCATCCTTGGAAGTACGATCAACGGCTTTTAGGTAATCCTTGACTTGGTGGGCAGGCGATCTACAGAATAAACATAGCCTCCATCTCGTGCGGCACTCGTCGTAGTGATGTCCTGACGACGGAAAATTTGCAAGTGATTTCGTATGAATCTGAATCTGGATCTCCCGCTGGGGCTGAAGAAGCACTGTCTGAGTGTGGCGACGCTTTACAGATCCACAGTAGTTGCGATCCTCGTCATAAGTCTTCTTGTCTCTCTTGGGCTTTAGTTTTTGTCTCGTTCATTGTCTGTGCTACATTCTTGATCTCCTGGCTGGTGGCTCAATCTTCAGAGAAGTCGGGTCCTCTTAGACTTGGATGATTCTCAGTGGCGGCTCCAGGTTCTCGATCTGCTCCTGGGTGGAAGATATGCGCTCGGTGTCGAAGAAGTCCAAGGGTCTGAGAGTCTAAAATCAGAGGTCCTTCTTAGCTCGGAGAGTGTATCCATAAGTCTGGCTTGGAAAAGGTATGGTTTGCTACTTTGAATATCAAGGAACTCTTGAAACATCTTCATCAACTGTGTACTACCCATGGGGATAGTAGGGCGATAGAAGGTAGTGGGAGCGAAACCCTTAAGTGTAGATGGATCAACCGTTCCGGTCGCGTGCTTGAATTATCTAAAAAACAGAAAATTGTTAAAACCTAGACCTAAAAATAACAAGTGTTATAGAATATCAATATGCCCGATGTACCCAATTTCCTATGCTGTGATCAAGTTTTCCTAGTTAAAATCAAGTTCCCCAATAGTACACTAATACGTACCATTAGGATGGACCTGCATGGGCCACCACTAAAACATGTCACGACCCGCTTTCGAATAATCGGACACGAGTCGGACATGCCCAGCCTTCATTGTTAGACACAATGAAGTAAGTTGTACCAATATCTAGGAATAAACTATGAATCAAGATACATGAATGAAATTAATCACAGCATCTAATATAACGTACCCAGAATGATCACCATAATCCACAAATCCATATATCAAAATTGTACTAATCATCAGAATGAAATGTACAATATCTAGAAGTAAAGCTAAACAGTCTAAACCTAAAACCTCAAGCTAAGTCATGTCTCCAATCTACTCAGCTAAATCCTAGGCTCTGGCCCATAGGGTAGAACAATATCCTGCAAGCACCTGCAACATATCCTAGTCAGGAGCGGAGCTAAGTATATCCAAGGAAATAAACATGAACATCATGGTATGAATCAAGAAACAGAGAATATATATAAGTACAGGATATGAGACAGTCATCCAACTGAACAGAAAATACTGAAAGTAAATACAGAAACATGGTAAGAGTCCTGAACATAAAATACAACCTGAACATGAAGTACAACCTGAACATGAAATACAACCTGATCATAAATACAACCTGAACATAAATACGACCATGAATCCTGAAATACGACCTGAATCCGGACATGTGTAATATTGAAATACATCTAGATTGTGATCGGCTTGGGTAGATATAATGAACATGAAATGGTACGCTTTGGTCCCTGGTGCATGGTGCAGGACCCAAGCTACTCACATGAATAGTACAGGGTTTGATCACATATCTATAGTATTTTCCCTCCAGACACAAGTAATACATGAAACATGAAACCAGACAATACCGTGATACATCGTGTCAATCAAGGAGATTCAAGAATGAACATGCAAGACATGAGAAATGAACAAATCCGAGGAGTATACTTGCTTGCTTCGGGTGATCGAAAAGGGTAGTAAAGCTGGAAATCCTCCTATTATATGGTTACAATTGATAAGTCAACAATGTAGGTAAATATTTCTAGTCTAAAAGATCACTACAACAACTTTGGTTTAACACTAAACTTATCTATACATAATCTATAACTTACCATTTATACAACTACAATAATATTCTAAAGTATAAGGCAATCTATCTATCTGCCTACACCACTCATGTTCCATAAAGGTCACTCCCATGTACAGTATTGGTTTCAAGATATGGTGGCAACCCTACTCTTCTTCAGTGATACATGTCCAACACAATTTCTAAAATACTCTCACTTTATACATTACAAGTTACTTAGTCAACTTCTAAGAATTGGTAGACTTGGTAAGGGAAACTATGAACTAGTAGTTATTAGGTTATAATGGAATCTTATAGTTAACTAGCACTAGTTGAGTAATTGGCTAGTTCTAAACATCACTGAGACAACCTACTCTATTGTATAGTCCAAAGCAGATTACATTTACTTCCTATAGTTGAACAGATTGCTAACTGTTTAAAAGGAAATTCCCTTCTAAACTCAGGACTTCAAGTAGTTCCTAAACATGGCTGTCAATTACTTATTTAGACTGAGATCATTAAGTCTCAAACCTTTTCCTAAGTTCTAGTGAAAACCAGTCCTTAGAAGGACTGGTACAACCAGTCCAATAGCACTGATATAGGTCAGCACTTACAGGATTGGTATGAAACAGTCCTAATATCCATTCAGTCTTCAAACAAACACTTATCCTTCATTCTATTCCTAACTCCAAACATATTAGTTAAATCCTTTCTTCATCCAGGAAACTTGACAAGGAAACTCTCTTGTTACTCTACTCCCAGTTTACCCAAGCCCTGATATAACACAGTCCTGAATCAGGACGTACATAATCCTATCTGTCCTCAATACCCATTCAAAATGCAGCTGATTTCAGTCCTGACTCCAGTTCAATACCCAGTTGATATCTCAGTCTAAATCAGTCCTAATTCCAGTACAATATCCAATTTATTCCAGTTCAGTATGAGTTCAATTTATCAGCCTAATGTAAATCCAACAACAACAATCTGAACATCCTATACTACACAAGTTTTTAGGGAACTGTGGTTTTGATTTCAAGCTATACAAAACCATTTCAGTCTTCTTTATCAATCCTGAATCAACATCATACACATAGCCTAGCTAAAGAAGTTTGTCAGTCCTCAATGCTAATGTCCTGTTACTTCCAATCGAAGACTGTGATGCTGAAAACAATTTACCAAAAGGCTGAACCTAAACTCAGATTTTGTAATCCCTCTACTGAAATCAGTCTTTCCATACTTATCAAATCATTTCTTCCAAACTGAATTTAACATTAACTATCAGCCAGGAAGGAAACTGAAATGTTGGGTATCAGGTTCAGGATTGAGCCCAATATCAAACCTGGAAATTTCCCAACCAATTTGAGGCAATTGCCAACATCACTCCTCAATCTCAGATTGATCAATATCTACCAACACTATCAATTCAGTCCAGATAACCCCTCTTAAAATACCCAACTGGAGGCTTAACTTTAAAGTGTTAATCTCGAACAGGACTGACATATACCTATCTGGGCTGGTACAGTTTAGACTCAACTGAGATACTTGATATGGTTCAGTTGCTGATACAAGTCAGCCCTATTCCAAACTGACACAAACAGTCCTTAAATAAGAACTGATATAAATCAATCTTAATCTAAGCTGAGATATCCAGTTACAAAGTCCATACCTAGGTTCAGGTGAGAATCATTAAGTAGAATTGATGTAGGTCAGTCTCCCAAGGAATTCTCAACAGTTCAGTCCTCATCAGGACTTACCTATATCAGTCTCCCCTAAGCATTGATA